>OZ038382.1:28416728-28574228 GCA_964036045.1 Eutreptiella sp. 'Long Island Sound 2002'
CGATGCGTGCTATCCCCCCCCCCCCCTTTGCAATCCCCCCCCCCCCCTTTGCAATCCCCCCCCCCCCTTTGCAATCCCCCCCCCCCCTTTGCAATCCCCCCCCCCCTTTGCAATCCCCCCCCCCCCTGGGCACTGATCAGGCCGTCGGACGCCATGGGCAGAAGTTGCATTCTGGATGCCCCCCCAGGCAGGGGGATGCCCGCAGAAGTACAGATGCCTGCTTGTCATAGCAGAAGGTTCAAGGGCGAGAGGCCAATAGGCGCCGCCACAGGCTAACAGAGCCAACCCCCAAGGCCTTGTGCCAACCCCCCGCCCCCCCTAGACCCCCCCACCCTTGGCAATCCCCCCCCCCCCCCGCATGCGGGGGACCGTCACTTGGCCCAAAAGGCATAGGAAGCACCAGGCGCCAAAGGCGCCGAAGAAAAATTTTCTTTAGCTTACACTAGAACTGGGGTTGGGGGGGGGGCGTCACTTGGTGACCCCCGCCCCCCCCCCCCCAATGGGGGGGGACCGGCCTGACATTAGGGGGGACCTGGTGATCGCCCCTCCCCCCTTCCGGGGTTGGGGGGGTACCGTCGTCCCTAGGGGGGGGGGGGGATGGACATCGGGGGGGGGGGGAATCAAACGGGCACAATGGCGAGGCACAACACTCCAAATGGACAAAAATGGTGCGCTGACCACCCCCCATTCAAAAGTACCGTTCACAAAAGGAGCAATCTCCCATGTTCCACCACAATTACCCAAAGCGCGCGCGGCGGGATGCGCCGCGGGTGCTGCAGGGCCAGCGTTCCCATCAGCGCCATTGGTCATCATGATTAGTGGACCTCAGCACTGCTGACGACCAGTGCCTCTGCCTCGTCGCCGTGACGGGGGCTTCCATAAGGCACCAGATTTCTCTTCGGTTTCACGTTGCGCCGCTCTGAGACACCCGAACCAACAACTCAGCCCCCCCCCCCCCCTGCGCAGTGACCGCCTCGCTGCCACCCGGTCTCCAAAGGGGCACGTTTTGCTCCGACTTGTGGCATTGCACCGCAAGTCCCCCTGAAGCGATGGGCACTTGCACCGGAGGACGTTGAAGTGTGCGCGAACCGTGCTCTTGTGCTGCGAAGGGGGATGGACGCCCAACCGCCTTCGTGAGGGGCGCCCAAGGGGCTGGAGGTTGTTGCGGGTGTTCTTCGCACACAAGATTCGCTGGTTTGATCGGACCAGTACGAACACGGTTGCGTTGCAAACCGGTGCCAAAAAGTCGCTGAAACTCACAAATCGGTGTCGCGGACTTGGGACGGCGACAACAAACAAGCGTAGCAGCTCCACGCAAAACACAAAGTCACTCCGTCCCACCACCCCCCACCACTTTCCCAAGGGGCATTCAGAAATGGGGCCGAGCCGCCGCTCAGAGCAGTTTCTCGGGGGGGGGGGGGGGTTACCTCCCCTGAAAGGGTTACTTGCTGCAACCTTAGACCTTCTTGACCAGTGTTCATTAGGGGATTGTTTACTTTACTAGAAGTGTTGACTAGGTGTGGTGCGCTTCTCTAGCAATTTCAGGTTGATTCGATTGGACAGTCTGACAGTTTTAGGCATTTCTGTTTTGGTATTACTGGATTACTGAAAACCCCCGGGGGCCCTGCTGTCACTGTTGTTGAGGCGGACTACGTTCTGCAAACATTCAGGGACTCAATCGATCTCATCAGAGCAGAGTTGGGAATGCAACTGCTGACATGTGCACCGCAGGCAACAGTTTCCCCCACTTCAGTGGTGTCTCAAACCCACCCCAAATACCACTCCCGGAGTGCCCCCGGCCCCCCCCCACCACCCACCGGCCCCCGCCCCTTGCGCAACGACCACCAGCGCTTCACCGTTCGACCCGCGGATGGTGGTTGGGCAGTGCTTTAAGGGGGGAAACCCCGTTTGACCTGTGGGGACCGCTGCTCGTCCCACATGTGTCGGTACGCTGCTGCTGATGTGACGTGCGATGAAGCGACGTGACCCCCCACACTCCCTTCTGGGTCTTCGGGGGGGGGGGAGGTGGCACCGATTGCAGTCGAGGGAGGCCTTGCCTCCGTCCGTACCCAATGCATCCCGTCCTCCAAACCGACCTGTTTCGCGAAAAGCGCCCGGGGCTGTTGTCGGCCCTTGGCAAGGCCGCCTCTGTTGTGTTGCTGGATGTGCCGCGCGTCGCGCTGACACGGTCACCACCGCGAACTGCGTGGCGGCGCGCGCGGTGGCGTACGGGGGCTTGCCGTTGGCGTGGCGCGCGCGCACGCCCCCACGTCCCCCGCACAGGATCGACCAGCGGCCTGAGCTGAAGGAAGTGTTTGCGGCCGTGCCCCGCGAAGCCTCGGTGGTCGACAACTACTTGAGTATCCCGAAGCCCCCGTCAAAAAAGGCCAAGCGTGTGAAGCGGCCCCCGGTGCCGAAAAAGATGAGTATGATGGTCGCTTGACGCGCTCACGGTGGCGTTTGAAGAAGACAACCTCTCGACTGCTTTCGTTCATCGCCCACCGCCTCAGCCGCCCCCTCGCCGGGGCCCTGTCCTCTGTCGACGCACCAGCACCGGCCCTAAGCCGCGGTGCCGGGTTGCGCTTCCGCTGTCAGTATTCCGTCCTTTTTCTCACCTCGGCCCCTGTAGCCCACAGTAGTGGACGGCTCCGGTCTGGACGCATGCGCCGCACGCACCTCAGCGCAGTCCCACAGCCGTCGGCTCCGACTGCCATTGCAGTCGTGGAGGCCCGGCCGCAGACCGATCGATCACCGCCTGCTCTGCCTGGGAGCGGCCCCTTCTGCCAGCCCCCCACGGAGGGCCACCGTCTGGGGACCGGTGCGTGCTTTCCTTTGCAACGGGTGGCCAAATGCGGACACCCGGACGTCGCTGGGCAGACTTACTCGGCCTTTGTCAGACGTGCCCCTAGTGTCCGGCAGGGGAACTGAGTTTCGTTAGGAATCTGCCTGTCCCATGTGCCACTCGGTAACATCCGCTGCTGTCGCAACCAAAACTCAGTAGGAACAAGCCGCATCCTACGTCTGGCGCCGTAAGATCCAGCTCCTTCTGATCACGTGTGACCTGGCGGACCCTGATGCCAACTCTGGTCATGGTCTGCATCCCCCTTCCCAGTTGATGCCCGTCGCCCCCCATCCCCCTCTTGGTCGGTGGCGTCGTTGACAAAGGCGCGTCCCCCGCCTGTACCTTCACTTCATGCAGCAGAAGCCAGAGTTTTTTTTTCCTTTTGCTGCCGGGGATCGCCGGCTCCCGCCGTGTGGGGCCGACACCGCGCTTTAACGTATGCCCCGCCCAGTCACTCCAACTGGTCAACTCCGGCTGCTGCGGGAGCCTGGGGCATCTCCCAACGCTCGTCCACAGGATGGGGCCTGATTCCCCGTCCCGCTTGCTAATCTGACCTTAGACTCTTTGTGGGATAGCATTCGCTGCGCACATCGCGTCTGCCCCCTCTATCCGCATAACTACCGTCCTGAGCCTCGCATGCGGGACTTTGTGTGATCCAGCCGCGCCGATGCGCGCGCGATGCAGAGCTCTGGGCATGATTCCTGTGCGCGCGGGGGGGGGCTTGCTGCACGGTGCGCGCGCGCGCCGTGCAGCAGGAAGGCCCGCTACGGGGATTTCGCCGCGGACATGGTGCAGTTGGCCATCTGACGCCTCCGTTTCGCGATTCTGTGACGTGCATTCGGGATGTTGGGCTTGACACAAGTCACGCAGACCGAGACATCGAGGCGTCGTAATTCAAGGGTACGTATGATGGTGGTCGCGGGGGCGTGCCCTTTGCAACACACCGGGTGCGTCCGGCTGTGGAGCACCAAATGAGATTTTGGAATCGCGGTGCATCGTTCTGCCGCATTTCTTTGGCACCGAAGCACACAGATCGGCGTGTCTCTGCCTCGGCACCGATCCCTATCGCTGCAGCTGAAGAGGCGACGGGACGCCCGCTCTTACGGGACCCCCCCCCCCCCCTCCCCTGCACTCGCTTGTCCTGTAGCCACCAAACAGCTTCCCTTTTTGCCGGTGATTGCCGCCCCATCTGATGGCAAGCGCCTCGAATCGTTTTCTCAGCTGCCTCCAACCGCTTTTGTGAGCGCGTTTGTGTGTTTGTTTGTTTTGGTGAATGTGCCGGTGGGGCTGTCACGTCTCGGCCCCCCGACTGCTCGCCCCACCGCCTAACCCCCTATTGCTGGTTGGTCTCCCTTGACTACTGCCCCGCTCCATTGCGGGACGGCTCCGACCCGCCGTTGCCGTCACGCCGAGGCCCCAGAGAAAGCTGGTGGCTGCCTGCCTTCGCCACGGGGGGGCGGGGGGGGCGTGACAAATTGTATTGGAGGTGTGCCCCGTATCACCGATCCTCCGAAGAAAGCGCGGAGTGAGGGCCTACGTGCTCCTGCGGTGGCGCCTGGAGGGAACCACCGGCCTTGGTGGCACCCCTGCATCTCTTGCGCCACCAATCCCATTTTTCGATGGCTTTTGAATTGTGTCCTTTTGCACGAAATCGAGCCGCATCTTTTGACTGTTTGGTGCCGATCACGTCTGCCTCTTTTTTCGGCGGCCGGACTGTAACCGCCGTCGCTCACTGATTCGATTGACATTCACCATCACGGCGCCAGGGCATGCCTCCATACGTGTTGCTGCATCCGGCACCCATTTCAAGAGAAGGCCGTTCTCGGGTCTTGGAGACACGTTTTGGACGCAGAACGTTTTTGTTCCCAAGAAAATTTTTGGACGGGGGAATGCCCCATCGCTGGAGAGCCAGAAGGCCATTGCTATTCCCAACACATTTGGGAGAGGCTTAATAACAGGGTGCTCCCCGTCAAGCTGCACTCCCTGACCATGTAATGGCTGTAACAAGAGACGTGGGTGCGTGCGCTTCCGGCCCGTACAAGAACGATAACCGTTTCACTCCTGTGCTGACTTCCGTGTGGGCCCATTGATTCTGACCACCCCATCCCTGTCCGCCCCACGCTCCTCGCCACGCGCGCCCCCGCGATATTCAGTGTTACGAGAGCAGCAGTCCCCCCAGCCTTTTGGCACGACATACGTCCCGCATCTCCACCGAAGGGGTCGGCCCCGATCGGCCGGGGTTCCACGCCGGAATCATGCACAATCAATTCAAAACTCAAAAATTCAAACATCTGATGCTTGCCATGGGTCCCAGGGACCTAAATTCTGCCCCCTATAGCCCCGTCCACTGCAGCAGCCATTCAATGACGTCCTTTCAATCTTCTGAACTTACCGAACTCCCGGTGGTGGAGAACAGCCAACTTTTCGCACAGCGCGCGCACAGCGCGTGCACAGCGCGCGCACAGCGCACGGTGGGTCTGTAGTGAAACCTAGTAAAAATTTTTTTTTTACTAGGTAACCGTTTACTACCTAACACGTTTTTTTACTAGGTATTGGGAACCTAGTAAAAAAAAAAGTTTTTTTTTTTACTGGGTTTCAAAACCTAGTAAAAAAAAAACTTTTTTTTTTACTAGGTTTTCAAACCTAGTAAAAAAAAGTTTTTTTTTTTACTAGGTTTCAGAACCTAGTAAAAACAAATTTTTTTTTTATTACTAGGTTACTGGGTAGCCACCTTGCCCACTTGTGGGCCACTTCTGATTTTGCCCCCCGCTCTGCAGCGGTGGGGCTCCCCGATACGGCAGGGGTGAGGTAGCCAATTTGCCCACTTGTGGGCCACTTCTGATTCTGCCCCCCGCTCTGCAGCGGTGGGGCTCCCCGATACGGCAGGGGTGAGGTAGCCAATTTACCCACTTGTGGGGCCACTTCTGAATTTGCCCCCCGCTCTGCAGCGGTGGGGCTCCCCGATACGGCAGGGGTGAGGTAGCCACTTCGCCCACTTGTGGGCCACTTCTGATTCTGCCCCCCGCTCTGCAGCGGTGGGGCTCCCCGATACGGCAGGGGTGAGGTAGCCACTTTGCCCACTTGTGGGCCACTTCTGATTCTGCCCCCCGCTCTGCAGCGGTGGGGATCCCCGATACGGCAGGGGTGAGGTAGCCACTTTGCCCACTTGTGGGCCACTTCTGATTTTGCCCCCCGCTCTGCAGCGGTGGGGCTCCCCGATACGGCAGGGGTGAGGTAGCCACTTTGCCCACTTGTGGGCCACTTCTGATTTTGCCCCCCGCTCTGCAGCGGTGGGGCTCCCCGATACGGCAGGGGTGAGGTAGCCACTTTGCCCACTTGTGGGCCACTTCTGATTCTGCCCCCCGCTCTGCAGCGGTGGGGATCCCCGATACGGCAGGGGTGAGGTAGCCACTTTGCCCACTTGTGGGCCACTTCTGATTTTGCCCCCCGCTCTGCAGCGGTGGGGCTCCCCGATACGGCAGGGGTGAGGTAGCCACTTTGCCCACTTGTGGGCCACTTCTGATTTTGCCCCCCGCTCTGCAGCGGTGGGGCTCCCCGATACGGCAGGGGTGAGGTAGCCAATTTACCCACTTGTGGGCCACTTCTGATTTTGCCCCCCGCTCTGCAGCGGTGGGGCTCCCCGATACGGCAGGGGTGAGGTAGCCACTTCGCCCACTTGTGGGCCACTTCTGATTCTGCCCCCCCGCTCTGCAGCGGTGGGGATCCCCGATACGGCAGGGGTGAGGTAGCCACTTTGCCCACTTGTGGGCCACTTCTGATTTTGCCCCCCGCTCTGCAGCGGTGGGGCTCCCCGATACGGCAGGGGTGAGGTAGCCACTTTGCCCACTTGTGGGCCACTTCTGATTCTGCCCCCCGCTCTGCAGCGGTGGGGATCCCCGATACGGCAGGGGTGAGGTAGCCACTTTGCCCACTTGTGGGCCACTTCTGATTTTGCCCCCCGCTCTGCAGCGGTGGGGCTCCCCGATACGGCAGGGGTGAGGTAGCCACTTTGCCCACTTGTGGGCCACTTCTGATTTTGCCCCCCGCTCTGCAGCGGTGGGGCTCCCCGATACGGCAGGGGTGAGGTAGCCACTTTGCCCACTTGTGGGCCACTTCTGATTTTGCCCCCCGCTCTGCAGCGGTGGGGCTCCCCGATACGGCAGGGGTGAGGTAGCCAATTTACCCACTTGTGGGCCACTTCTGATTTTGCCCCCCGCTCTGCAGCGGTGGGGCTCCCCGATACGGCAGGGGTGAGGTAGCCACTTCGCCCACTTGTGGGCCACTTCTGATTCTGCCCCCCCGCTCTGCAGCGGTGGGGATCCCCGATACGGCAGGGGTGAGGTAGCCACTTCGCCCACTTGTGGGCCACTTCTGATTTTGCCCCCCGCTCTGCAGCGGTGGGGCTCCCCGATACGGCAGGGGTGAGGTAGCCACTTTGCCCACTTGTGGGCCACTTCTGATTTTGCCCCCCGCTCTGCAGCGGTGGGGCTCCCCGATACGGCAGGGGTGAGGTAGCCACTTTGCCCACTTGTGGGCCACTTCTGATTCTGCCCCCCGCTCTGCAGCGGTGGGGATCCCCGATACGGCAAGGGTGAGGTAGCCAATTTACCCACTTGTGGGCCACTTCTGATTTTGCCCCCCGCTCTGCAGCGGTGGGGATCCCCGATACGGCAGGGGTGAGGTAGCCACTTCGCCCACTTGTGGGCCACTTCTGATTGTGCCCCCCGCTCTGCAGCGGTGGGGCTCCCCGATACGGCAGGGGTGAGGTAGCCACTTTGCCCACTTGTGGGCCACTTCTGATTCTGCCCCCCGCTCTGCAGCGGTGGGGATCCCCGATACGGCAAGGGTGAGGTAGCGAAATTGCCCACTTGTGGGCCACTTCTGATTTTGCCCCCCGCTCTGCAGCGGTGGGGCTCCCCGATACGGCAGGGGTGAGGTAGCCACTTTGCCCACTTGTGGGCCACTTCTGATTCTGCCCCCCGCTCTGCAGCGGTGGGGATCCCCGATACGGCAAGGGTGAGGTAGCCAATTTACCCACTTGTGGGCCACTTCTGATTTTGCCCCCCGCTCTGCAGCGGTGGGGCTCCCCGATACGGCAGGGGTGAGGTAGCCACTTCGCCCACTTGTGGGCCACTTCTGATTCTGCCCCCTGCTCTGCAGCGGTGGGGCTCCCCGATACGGCAGGGGTGAGGTAGCCACTTTGCCCACTTGTGGGCCACTTCTGATTCTGCCCCCCGCTCTGCAGCGGTGGGGATCCCCGATACGGCAAGGGTGAGGTAGCGAAATTGCCCACTTGTGGGCCACTTCTGATTTTGCCCCCCGCTCTGCAGCGGTGGGGCTCCCCGATACGGCAGGGGTGAGGTAGCCACTTCGCCCACTTGTGGGCCACTTCTGATTCTGCCCCCCGCTCTGCAGCGGTGGGGCTCCCCGATACGGCAGGGGTGAGGTAGCCACTTTGCCCACTTGTGGGCCACTTCTGATTTTGCCCCCCGCTCTGCAGCGGTGGGGCTCCCCGATACGGCAGGGGTGAGGTAGCCACTTTGCCCACTTGTGGGCCACTTCTGATTTTGCCCCCCGCTCTGCAGCGGTGGGGCTCCCCGATACGGCAGGGGTGAGGTAGCCACTTCGCCCACTTGTGCGCCACTTCTGATTTTGCCTCCCGCTCTGCAGCGGTGGGGATCCCCGATACGGCAAGGGTGAGGTAGCCAATTTACCCACTTGTGGGCCACTTCTGATTTTGCCCCCCGCTCTGCAGCGGTGGGGCTCCCCGATACGGTAGGGGTGAGGTAGCCACTTCGCCCACTTGTGGGCCACTTCTGATTCTGCCCCCCGCTCTGTAGCGGTGGGGCTCCCCGATACGGCAGGGGTGAGGTAGCCACTTTGCCCACTTGTGGGCCACTTCTGATTTTGCCCCCCGCTCTGCAGCGGTGGGGCTCCCCGATACGGCAGGGGTGAGGTAGCCACTTTGCCCACTTGTGGGCCACTTCTGATTCTGCCCCCCGCTCTGCAGCGGTGGGGCTCCCCGATACGGCAAGGGTGAGGTAGCCACTTTGCCCACTTGTGGGCCACTTCTGATATTGCCCCCCGCTCTGCAGCGGTGGGGCTCCCCGATACGGCAGGGGTGAGGTAGCCAATTTGCCCACTTGTGGGCCACTTCTGATTCTGCCCCCCGCTCTGCAGCGGTGGGGCCCCCTGATACGGCAGGGGTGAGGTAGCCACTTTGCCCACTTGTGGGCCACTTCTGATTCTGCCCCCCGCTCTGCAGCGGTGGGGATCCCCGATACGGCAGGGGTGAGGTAGCCACTTCGCCCACTTGTGGGCCACTTCTGATTTTGCCCCCCGCTCTGCAGCGGTGGGGCTCCCCGATACGGCAGGGGTGAGGTAGCCACTTTGCCCACTTGTGGGCCACTTCTGATTCTGCCCCCCGCTCTGCAGCGGTGGGGCTCCCCGATACGGCAAGGGTGAGGTAGCCAATTTACCCACTTGTGGGCCACTTCTGATTCTGCCCCCCGCTCTGCAGCGGTGGGGCTCCCCGATACGGCAGGGGTGAGGTAGCCACTTTGCCCACTTGTGGGCCACTTCTGATTCTGCCCCCCGCTCTGCAGCGGTGGGGATCCCCGATACGGCAAGGGTGAGGTAGCCAATTTGCCCACTTGTGGGCCACTTCTGATTTTGCCCCCCGCTCTGCAGCGGTGGGGCTCCCCGATACGGCAGGGGTGAGGTAGCCAATTTGCCCACTTGTGGGCCACTTCTGATTCTGCCCCCCGCTCTGTAGCGGTGGGGCTCCCCGATACGGCAGGGGTGAGGTAGCCACTTTGCCCACTTGTGGGCCACTTCTGATTTTGCCCCCCGCTCTGCAGCGGTGGGGCTCCCCGATACGGCAGGGGTGAGGTAGCCAATTTGCCCACTTGTGGGCCACTTCTGATTCTGCCCCCCGCTCTGCAGCGGTGGGGCTCCCCGATACGGCAGGGGTGAGGTAGCCACTTTGCCCACTTGTGGGCCACTTCTGATTTTGCCCCCCGCTCTGCAGCGGTGGGGCTCCCCGATACGGCAGGGGTGAGGTAGCCACTTTGCCCACTTGTGGGCCACTTCTGATTCTGCCCCCCGCTCTGCAGCGGTGGGGCTCCCCGATACGGCAGGGGTGAGGTAGCCACTTCGCCCACTTGTGGGCCACTTCTGATTCTGCCCCCCGCTGTGCAGCGGTGGGGATCCCCGATACGGCAGGGGTGAGGTAGCCACTTTGCCCACTTGTGGGCCACTTCTGATTTTGCCCCCCGCTCTGCAGCGGTGGGGATCCCCGATACGGCAGGGGTGAGGTAGCGAAATTGCCCACTTGTGGGCCACTTCTGATTTTGCCCCCCGCTCTGCAGCGGTGGGGCTCCCCGATACGGCAGGGGTGAGGTAGCCAATTTGCCCACTTGTGGGCCACTTCTGATTTTGCCCCCCGCTCTGCAGCGGTGGGGCTCCCCGATACGGCAGGGGTGAGGTAGCCACTTCGCCCACTTGTGGGCCACTTCTGATTCTGCCCCCCGCTCTGCAGCGGTGGGGCTCCCCGATACGGCAGGGGTGAGGTAGCCACTTTGCCCACTTGTGGGCCACTTCTGATTTTGCCCCCCGCTCTGCAGCGGTGGGGCTCCCCGATACGGCAGGGGTGAGGTAGCCACTTCGCCCACTTGTGGGCCACTTCTGATTCTGCCCCCCGCTCTGCAGCGGTGGGGATCCCGATACGGCAAGGGTGAGGTAGCCAATTTACCCACTTGTGGGCCACTTCTGATTTTGCCCCCCGCTCTGCAGCGGTGGGGCTCCCCGATACGGCAGGGGTGAGGTAGCCACTTCGCCCACTTGTGGGCCACTTCTGATTTTGCCCCCCGCTCTGCAGCGGTGGGGCTCCCCGATACGGCAGGGGTGAGGTAGCCACTTTGCCCACTTGTGGGCCACTTCTGATTTTGCCCCCCGCTCTGCAGCGGTGGGGCTCCCCGATACGGCAGGGGTGAGGTAGCCACTTTGCCCACTTGTGGGCCACTTCTGATTTTGCCCCCCGCTCTGCAGCGGTGGGGCTCCCCGATACGGCAGGGGTGAGGTAGCCACTTCGCCCACTTGTGGGCCACTTCTGATTCTGCCCCCCGCTCTGCAGCGGTGGGGCTCCCCGATACAGCAGGGGTGAGGTAGCCACTTTGCCCACTTGTGGGCCACTTCTGATTTTGCCCCCCGCTCTGCAGCGGTGGGGCTCCCCGATACGGCAGGGGTGAGGTAGCCACTTCGCCCACTTGTGGGCCACTTCTGATTTTGCCCCCCGCTCTGCAGCGGTGGGGCACCCCGATACGGCAGGGGTGAGGTAGCCACTTCGCCCACTTGTGGGCCACTTCTGATTCTGCCCCCCGCTCTGCAGCGGTTGGGATCCCCGATACGGCAAGGGTGAGGTAGCCAATTTACCCACTTGTGGGCCACTTCTGATTTTGCCCCCCGCTCTGCAGCGGTGGGGCTCCCCGATACGGCAGGGGTGAGGTAGCCACTTCGCCCACTTGTGGGCCACTTCTGATTTTGCCCCCCGCTCTGCAGCGGTGGGGCTCCCCGATACGGCAGGGGTGAGGTAGCCACTTTGCCCACTTGTGGGCCACTTCTGATTTTGCCCCCCGCTCTGCAGCGGTGGGGCTCCCCGATACGGCAGGGGTGAGGTAGCCACTTTGCCCACTTGTGGGCCACTTCTGATTCTGCCCCCCGCTCTGCAGCGGTGGGGATCCCCAATACGGCAGGGGTGAGGTAGCCACTTTTGCCCACTTGTGGGCCACTTCTGATTCTGCCCCCCGCTCTGCAGCGGTGGGGCTCCCCGATACGGCAAGGGTGAGGTAGCCACTTTGCCCACTTGTGGGCCACTTCTGATTTTGCCCCCCGCTCTGCAGCGGTGGGGCTCCCCGATACGGCAGGGGTGAGGTAGCCACTTTGCCCACTTGTGGGCCACTTCTGATTCTGCCCCCCGCTCTGCAGCGGTGGGGCTCCCCGATACGGCAGGGGTGAGGTAGCCACTTTGCCCACTTGTGGGCCATTTCTGATTCTGCCCCCCGCTCTGCAGCGGTGGGGCTCCCCGATACGGCAGGGGTGAGGTAGCCACTTCACCCACTTGTGGGCCACTTCTGATTTTGCCCCCCGCTCTGCAGCGGTGGGGCTCCCCGATACGGCAGGGGTGAGGTAGCCACTTTGCCCACTTGTGGGCCACTTCTGATTCTGCCCCCCGCTCTGCAGCGGTGGGGATCCCCGATACGGCAAGGGTGAGGTAGCCAATTTACCCAACTGTGGGCCACTTCTGATTTTGCCCCCCGCTCTGCAGCGGTGGGGCTCCCCGATACGGCAGGGGTGAGGTAGCCACTTCGCCCACTTGTGGGCCACTTCTGATTCTGCCCCCCGCTCTGCAGCGGTGGGGCTCCCCGATACGGCAGGGGTGAGGTAGCCACTTTTGCCCACTTGTGGGCCACTTCTGATTCTGCCCCCCGCTCTGCAGCGGTGGGGCTCCCCGATACGGCAGGGGTGAGGTAGCCAATTTGCCCACTTGTGGGCCACTTCTGATTTTGCCCCCCGCTCTGCAGCGGTGGGGCTCCCCGATACGGCAGGGGTGAGGTAGCCACTTTGCCCACTTTTGGGCCACTTCTGATTCTGCCCCCCGCTCTGCAGCGGTGGGGCTCCCCGATACGGCAAGGGTGAGGTAGCCAATTTACCCACTTGTGGGCCACTTCTGATTTTGCCCCCCGCTCTGCAGCGGTGGGGCTCCCCGATACGGCAGGGGTGAGGTAGCCACTTTGCCCACTTTTGGGCCACTTCTGATTTTGCCCCCCGCTCTGCAGCGGTGGGGCTCCCCGATACGGCAGGGGTGAGGTAGCCACTTCGCCCACTTGTGGGCCACTTCTGATTCTGCCCCCCGCTCTGCAGCGGTGGGGCTCCCCGATACGGCAGGGGTGAGGTAGCCACTTCGCCCACTTGTGGGCCACTTCTGATTCTGCCCCCCGCTCTGCAGCGGTGGGGCTCCCCGATATGGCAGGGGTGAGGTAGCCACTTTGCCCACTTGTGGGCCACTTCTGATTCTGCCCCCCGCTCTGCAGCGGTGGGGATCCCCGATACGGCAGGGGTGAGGTAGCCACTTCGCCCACTTGTGGCTCGTGGCACAGATTTATAATAAGCGCAATGCACATTGGGTGCTGCGCTTGTTGTTGGTTTCCCCAACACGTACTTTCTTGTGCCTCGTGTTCGATCCGCTGTGTTACAAGCCGTACATAGCGGGTGCAAACACCGAGGAGTTGGCAATAGTGAACCTCATTGCCGAACAAGAAGGCATTAAGGCAAGGGCGCTGAAGAGGTGGGACAAGTTTTTGGGTGAGTTCGGCAGTGTAGCTTTTGCTATAGCCCCCCTCTACTCCACCTTCCTACATCAGGACGACGGTGTGAGCTGCCATCCTGCCTGCCTTCTGATGCTACATTGCCTTTTGTCTAGGCGTGTTGTCAACGGTAGCATCCAACTTCCACAAGACAGATTGTGGTTGTTGCGTGAGATTGCACAGGCAGCTTTGCACTATCGCAGTTCTCCGCCTGCCCCCCCTATTGAGACCACACCCAGTTGGGCCTTGGCACGGATGTATGCTACGCCCTTTTCTTCACCCAGCCGTTCGTCCTGCTTTTTTTGCGACGACACAGCCCACATCACGTGCCCTGAATGTGGAGTTTATCAGTGTGCCCTGCATGCTTCCGGTTTCTGTTCCACGGAGATATGTGTGGCATTGCGCAAATGGAATGTGCAATTTACTGCCACACTGGCATGCATTGTGTTGGCATTCGCCTTGGGTGACCGGCTTGTGGTTGACAAGCCGCCTTCTGTAGATGAGGTCCGTCCAAAGGTGGTGATCCGTGGTGAATAATTTTTTGTTCCAGAGCATTACCCCAAAGATGCCTCTGGGAGATTGGAGTATGACAAAAATCTAATCAAAGAGTTGGAAGAAAAGACCACGGGCGTGATTCGCAACATGTGCAAGCACAACCCTCCCTCTGCACAACCCACCTACAAAGACAAGAAGTCGGACCTCATCTACAAGCGCGTGTTTTGCGACTTCATATAAAGCACGCGTGTGTGCACCTCATATATGTATATATATATTTATCATATAAAAGCTCCTTCTTTTCTTGAGCCTCATTTTATTTTTGCTGACCTTGCAATACACGGTTTGGCCCGGGTGGGGCGCCACTTACACAAGTGGCCTGGAATAGACCAGGGGGCACCATGCCCTTAAACATAAATACCACCTACCGTTGACCCCCCCCCCTAAACTTGGTTTTTTTTGTTCAAATTCAAGTCCAAATTTGTCACTACCTAGTAACCTAGTAAGGGAAAATTTTTTAAAATTTTTGCTTTTTTTACCTAGTAAAAAAATTTTTTTTTTAAAATTTTTTTAAAATTTTTGCTTTTTTTACTTAGTAAAAAATTATTTTTTTTAAAAATTTTTTTTTAAGATTTTTTTTTTTACTAGGTTTTGCTACATTTTACTAGGTTTTGCTACATTTTACTAGGTTTTGCTACGTGCATACTAGGTTTCACCAAATGCCCGCGCACGGTACGCCCCCTTTGACATTACCCGAAGCGGTTTACTGTGCCAAGCAGCGCACACGCGACCGCGCCTCAGGCGACTTGAAGGCGCAGAGGGCGTAGCAGGTTTCGCATGTCCGGCCTCGGGTTGCGCGCAACCAGCAGCGACCCGCTGCTTTGGAGCTCGGACCCCCGAGAGCTGCTTCGTCCGGGTGGTTTTCAGGGTTGTTACCTGGATAATCACCGTAATAATTGGCGCTGTGCCCGCGCTGTGCGAAAACGCCCCCAAAGCGGGTGAAGCACAACCCCTTTCCATTCCATGCCGCCTCGCCCCCCCTATGCACACGCTCCCTGCGCAATACGATCCGTCTACGGGGCGCTCCCTTCAAACGTCCTGCGTCCAGGGACGCGTGGGTCTCTGCTGAAGCGATCCAAAGCGACGGTGCATTGGGCTGGCGAGGGGCTGCGGCCACATGCTCATCCTTGCGGAGGGTGTCGCACGCATGGTGCGCGCACCGTGCAACGTTTTGGTGTGTCGGTTTGCATGGGCACTGCTTTTTGCACACTTCAGGGCCAAAAGGCACATTGTTGTCGCCAGGTGTATTGTGGTGGGGTGCCTGCAAATTCGTCCCCCCCCCCCCCCCGTCCAACGAATGCCTTGTCCAACGTTTGGGACCTTACTCGTTGGGTACTGGGCTTAGGTACTGAGTTAATGAGGCACCGAACAGCGTGTCCTCCTGTTCGGACCGTGTTTTTTGAGGACTCCGGCGAAATGATCGACCCTGAGATGTGATGAGCTTTGCCAATTTTCTGAGCCCTTGAGTAATCTGTGCAGGGGGTCCCAGCAGGTGGTCCCCCCACCCCCCCAACCCCCTTAGCCCCGATCTCCACTATGGACCTGTTATCAAATCACTTGTATGTCAAACAACCTGAATTTCCTGCTCATGAGATTTCCAGTTATGAGATATTCACCCGAGTTTGCCTCGGTGTGGCAGCTCTTGCCGCACTCCCCTGCATGCGACCCCAGAACTGTCCACAACCTCCTGCTGCGTGTAGCACCCCTGTCGTCTTCCTTAACTCTATTTGACTCCAACTACTCCAGACCATGTCCAATCCTTATGTTTGCCATATCTTCCTCGACTTTGCATGTCAACCCCCCTCCGTGTGCTGCATTGCATGGGTTCGTCTAACCTGGTCCCTCGCTGTTGTAGCCCCGCAACGTCAAATTCCAGCTACTTTTCTGTTGCATACAGTGATTTCATCATTGGTTGTCTCTAATTGTTGGTTGTCTCCATTGTACAATGGCCACAAAAATAGACAGAACCCCCCCCCCCCCCCCCTACACATGCACGCCAACAGTCCAATGCGGCAGCAACAGCCCAATGGCCACCACTGGCTGCTGCCATAGTTGGGGTCAAAGTCTGCAAGGCATCTGTTTTAATGCCCCCCCCCCCCCCCTTCAGTGTACAGGTGATAAAAAAGAGGGGGGATACAGACCCAGACAGGTGACTGCATCTGAGTGCCATACATGACACATCTCTCACCATCACCACAGGTCCCCATTTCCTCTTTTACTGGTGCACATATTTGGGAGCTTGCGGCTGCAGCTCAAAAACTGAATGCACAACAACGATGACAACAATATTCCCGACTAGTTAGTCCTTCCGTCGCGCCGGGTCACGAAGGGGGGGGGGGCGAGGGGGTCAGGTAACCCCTAACCCGACCCACACAGGCCCCTTCCCGACCCAAGAGCGTCCAGGACCATAAAAGACGCCTGCCCCAACTACTTCGTGCAAAGCACAGGGCTAAGATGCCACCCAATTGAAAGTTCACGTGACAGTGAAAAGTTCAAGTTCCGAGCAGACAATTACAATGTATCATGCATGGTTGAACGGCCACAACTCGAAATCGTTTTAGCACTGAACACAGTTTTTGCCCGTGTTCACTGCTGCTTGCTGTTTTTTTTTTTTGCATGGATTTGCATTCTGCCCAATTGCAATCAATTTGATTGTAGTGTGCTCAGCAATGCCCCTTCCTTCCAGACCAATTGTTTTCTTGGTTGATATTCTTTGCTGAGATTGTCTCTTCTGATCCTAATGTGTTGCTCAGAAATAGTGTCACTATTGTTATCCACGTGTTTTAATGAACAATAATAACTGCTCAATCTGTTGTTCACATTCGCATCATGCCTGTTTGGTTTGCTCACTTCCTGTGCAGGCTACTCCCTTGCTCGCTTTTGGTGCAGCTGCATGCATGGTGCACATTTTTGTAACATTCTACTCTTTGCGTGTCCCATTTAGCGCATCGCCATTTCTCAAAAAGCCACCCGTATGACGCGCAACAAGTGGGCGGGATTTTACTTGCTTAAATGTCGAATGTGAACCACCATTTGAACCTCAAAACATTTATCACTTGGCTCATCGGCTGTGTGCTCAGACACAGGCGGTCCTGCCATTTTCTGGTACCTGCACCCAGTGCCGAGCAGCAACGCTTGGTGGGCAGCAACAGCGGCGGCCTTCAGCACAGTGAACAAAAGGACCTTTCAGTGCTAGGCCCACTAGGGGCTTGACTAGTTGGCTGCATCCGACTGCAAGACCCTGCATCTCCTCAGCGCGATGGCCCTGTAGGCATCAGTTGCGCTATGTGCACCGTATGGTTGCCCTAGGATGGTGGGGGGACAATGGGGGACAACACACGCCGACTCCCTCCATGTCATCATTTTGGACTCCTGTCGAAACCAGCAGCCTGCGCCAACAGGAGATTGTACTGCAGCTGAAACTGGAATGAATCGGGTAAACTGGCCTAAATATGTTTCCTGCAGCAAAATGGCGCAAATGAGTTTTTGGGCATGCAGGGCATTTGTTGTCTGCCCCAGAGCATTTACCCTTCGCCCCCGGGCATGTGCCCTTTGCCCCAGGGCAAAGGCGTGCGGTGTGGGTCGTTCATCAAAGGCTTCAATTTTTCAAGAACAGCTTTGCACGATCCGTTTTGTTTTTGTTGTTCAACGAAATGCAATGCAGTGTAGGCCCCTGAAGGATCCCTCCCTCTCTTCTCTGGTATCAGTGTGGACAGGTATGAGCTAACAGCCCGAGGACCAGGGGCTAGATGAACATTTTCTGAGGGGAATGGCTGCAAACTTTGGTGGAACAAAAAAAAGTCTGCTGGGAAAAGGCCTCTGGGGAGTCCCACGTGCAGGGGTGATGCTCCCCCCTGTTGTAGCGAGCTGCTTTCGTTTCCACACAAAGAGGTGCTGTGGTAGACAGAGTGCACGGTTTTTCTGAAAGGTTTCAGTCACATTTGAATGAACCCCCAATCCCGGACAACTGTTGTTTTAGGCTTCATAACAAGTGCCCTTTGGAGCAGGGCGGGCATCTACCACGCGGCCATCAGCCAAACACTTGCTTCTGGACGCTACTGTTGCCAGAGCCTGTGGCGTACATGCTTTGGAGTGAATTTGGCCACAAAAGCATCATTGATGATACATCAGAACCTTCAGTTTGGAGCGGGTGGGGATTTTTGCTGTGAAAACACATTCTATCAAGTCATGTGCCCCACCAGGCATCAAACAGCCCAGTTTGCTCGTTCAATTACATCACAGAGGAGTGGTTAGTACGTGACATCTGGGCTGATTTGGGCTTCAGGGCTTTGGAGGGGAGGGGGTCAAGTCCGGAGGGTCCAGGAGGGTTTATGTGAGGGGTCAAGGATTACGACTTGTGTAACTCTGATGCAAGTGTGGAAACCTCTGATTCTGGCTCAGATATTGAGAGCCCTAAGCGGCCATGCAATTACTTCACCCCAATAAATTTCCTTTATTGCGCGCATATTGTCCTGGAACAGTTTCAGCATGTATCCTAGAGCCCCTTTGGTAGCGACGCGGCAGTTGTGACACTAAGAGAACTGAGCAGCTGCATTGCGAGGACGCTGGAGCCCTGGTGGAGTCCCAGTCATTTACTGAAATTGCTTCATGCCCCCACTACCCACTCCCAGACGTGAAGTCATCAAACGAGCAGGTCATGCAAGAGACATGGCACTGGTCATCAGTTGGTAACGTGGTACCAGCTTTCTTGGAACCCCTTCCCAAAAAACAGGCTGGTTGTCCTGTGACAGTCCATTCGGAGCTTCAATTCAGTTGTGATGAATAGACTGACTGGCCCAACAATCAGTCGCAGAGGAGTTGTCCGCAGAACCCCAGAATACGCTTGGTTTGGGGTCAATTCTGTTTGAAGCCCATGCCGCATATGCACATGAACACCTTTGCTGCATTGTAGGACAAGGGTGGCTGAAGGACGGCGGGCGATTCGACATGCAGTTCATGAAGGCCATGCTCGGGTCGTCCGTTTTCACGCTTCTGCTGAGCTGGGATGTGCTGAAGCGCATGACGGTGCTCACGCCGAGCAGCCCATTTGATAATGTCCTACTCGAATGGACCCTCGCCGTTGAGCTGCACGGCTGCTTGGGAATCAAGGTTTTGGAAAGCAAGGAGGTTTTCGAGAAATACTCACAACCACAACAGTTGGTAGCCAGTTTTAGCTATGGTTAGGACAATATCCCCCGTATTGGCAGTTGCTGGTACCTAAAGGGTGGATGCTGTTTTTTACGCCAACCCTATGGCACGCAGTTTGGCGGCTCCTCGACTCGCGGCAGCATCACCTATCATGGGTACTTACCAACACAAGTGTGGCTTGGTGGGGATTATCCAGTGAAGTGGAAGGAGCCATGCAATCGACGGATTGGCGCTGAAGACAGGCTGATGTACTCACTAGCGTGGATAGGTATGAGCTAATAGCCTGAGGACCAGGGGCCAGATGAACATTTTCTGAGGGGAATGGCTGCAAACTTTGGTGGAACCAATAAAAGACTACTTGAAAAGGCCTCTGGGGAGTCCCATGTGCAGGGGTGAGGCTCCTCCCTGTTGTAGCGAGCTGCTTTTGTTTCCACACAAAGAGGTGCTGTGGTAGACAGAGTGCACGGTTTTTCTGAAAGGTTTCAGTCACATTTGAATGAACCCCCAATCCCGGACAACTGTTGTTTTAGGCTTCATAACAAGTGCCCTTTGGAGCAGGGCGGGCATCTACCACGCGGCCATCAGCCAAACACTTGCTTCTGGACGCTACTGTTGCCAGAGCCTGTGGCGTACATGCTTTGGAGTGAATTTGGCCACAAAAGCATCATTGATGATACATCAGAACCTTCAGTTTGGAGCGGGTGGGGTGCTTACAGATTTTTGCTGTGAAAACACATTCTATCAAGTCATGTACCCAATTTGATTGAGCTGTTCCCGTTGGCTGCTCTTCATTTCAGGAACATGAGCCTTATGGACATATCTCCTGCCCTCCACCATCCCCATCCGCCACACACTGTACTTAGAATAGGATTTCGGTCTCTGGCCATAAGACCACAGGTGGTGGTTTGTAGCATTGTGTTACAACACCCGTGACATTGTGTTGCAACAGTGTGAGTCCGGCTGTGTTTGAGGCAAATTGCAAAATCTCCAATTTTAAAAATAAAACAAGTGTCACATTGTGCAGGCAGGTTGCCACATCTGAGATTGTATTTGTAGGGTAGTGTAGTTGTTGGTGGTGGTGGTGGTGGTGGGGGGGGGGGGGGGGCTAAGTTTGAAGGTGTTTGAAAGGGGTCAGTCTGGGGGTTATTTAGAGGAGAGTCCAGTTCAAACACAGTTTTTTGACAAGTAGGGTATCAAGGGAATGTGGGGGCACCCATCTTCATTTGGAAAACAGGAAGCCACACTTGTATTGCTGCATGTTTTTGCTATGTGTATACACTTGTCCAAGGTTGTTGTGAAATGTGGGTTTGATGCCCTAAACGTTCAATAAAATATGTTCCACTGTTGCGACTCGGCATATCCCATTGGACTGTACTTGGCCTTTTTGGTGATGCCACACTGATGTAAGATTCTGCCTCTCTTGTTTATCAAATCTAAGTAGGCTATTCTTTCTTTTGATGGCCGCCGAAAAAGCCGACACCACCGCCCCAAGCCCCCTGGCCAGCCAGCCCACAGGCCAGACCCCCCCCCCCAATTTTGGACAATTTTGGGGGGTGGTTTGCAGCAGGACCGTTTCTGACTGCCCCCCGTCCCCCGTCAGTGGAGTGCAGGGCGTTTATGTTCTTGTACAGTTTTTTTTTTGTGTTTTACTGTGATACGCTTCATTCTCAATGCTCACCCTTGCTGTCTCCTTCATATTGGTACAGCTGGCGGGGTCCACTTGGTCACAGGTGGGGCAGAGCTTTACTGAGATCCAACATACCCTTGGCTACTCCATTGCCATTGCAGAAGGGACCCATCTGACCCTGGCATTGGGAGGACTGACACACTCGCAGAACCACCGGAACCAAGGGATCGTCCGCACTTACCATTTCGATGATTTGCGGTGTCTATGGAGCCCTTTGGGCAATGACATTGTGGGACTAGGCCCAGAAGATGCATATGGCACCAGCCTGGACCTCTCTTGCGATGGATCAATGGTCGCTGTCGGGGCAGATACCACTCGAGATGTTGGTGGCGTGCGCGCTGGCTCCATTCAGGTATACCAGTATGAGGCTGCTGGTGCGCGATGGAATCAGCTGGGATTGAGGATCGCAGGTAGAAACCAGTTCACTAACTTTGGGTTCAAGTTGAAACTGTCGTGCGATGGGACGACACTTGCTGCAGCTGCGATCGGTTACGTTCAAGTCTTTGAGTACATCAATAGATCATGGGCACAGAAGGGGCAGACACTGGAAGGCGCTGGGCAAATGCTCACAGCGCTTTCTGCCGATGGGACTATCGTGGCGGCGGCGGAAACGCAACCGAGCTGTCCGAGCAGTCCTACCACGTGTGTTCCGCGAGCACTCCGAGTGTATCGGTTCAGCGATTCAGCATGGTCGCAACTTGGGCAGCCCGTGACCCTCGACGTACCAGACGTCCCTTTTCCTTACATGCTGGCGATGTCGGATGCTGGCACTCGGGTTGTTGCTGGTGCAAATGGCTGGAGTGGTACTGCGCAACACAACTACGGGGTGCTTGTCTTCGATTACGTCGGGGACGTGGGCTCCAACCATGGGGATTGGGCACAGGCTGGAGCCGACTTCGGCCCGACGTCGGGGTCGTGGGGGATGGAATCAGAAGATGTTGCCATGAGTGGTGACGGTTCCTTTGTATTGCGATCAATATTCAAGTTTCGGCAATCTCAGCCTAGCATTAGATACCGCGGCTCAGTGTGGGCTCGGGCTGGAGGTGAGAAATGGAGGACTGTCGGGGAAGAGCACCCGTTGCCGGGGGACGAGGGGCACTACCACGCCGTTGCGGTGTCCAGGTCTGGGGACTTTGTTGTATTTGGGACTTCTGGTGTGGGTAAATTAGATGGAGAATTGTTGGGGGAAGCTCAGGTGTTGCACAGCCCTGTCTCCAGGCGGAGCGGGTGCACGCCAACTGAGCCTACACCTCATCCCAGCCCTACGCTTCCTCCCAGCCCTACCCCAATGCCAACACCGTCAGCCTTGCATTCAGCGACCCTTGCAGGGCCGAGTCCACTGCTGGACCGGGTTTCGTCTTCCCCGACTCCAACGGGGTCACCACCGTCGTCGCCCACACCGGAGCCAGTGCCTTCACCTGATTGCTCCGGTGAGTGGCCTGTGAGGACCGATGAAGAGATCTCTGTGATGGGCTCCAACAACACGGTTTATGTCGTCAAGGGCTCCAACGCGTTTCGCAGCTGCGTGCTCTGGTTCGGTATGGTATCCCCTTGTGAAGGGCGATGGTCGGTGTGCCATATGCGCGACTGCCGTAAGGACACACAGCACTGCACCCCTGTGCTTGGCTCCTCTGGCATCCCGTTGCAAACTGCGGCCCGCTTGCACCTCCACATCTCCTACACCGGCCCCAAGGACGCTGGGGACCGTTCACACTGCTCAGTGGCTCTGACTGGCACGGTCCTCTCTACGCCTTCCCTGTTTCTCTGCAGCCTTGTTGGCGTCGGGATGCTTGGACTGGGGGTGTGCGTGGCGGGTCTTGTGAGCGCCCGCCTGCGGCAGCACGCTCCCTGTCCTGCACCGGCCCTGCGCAGGCTGGCCTTGCTGCGGAAGGGTGCAATCTGCATGGCTGTCTGGAGCCTTGCCACTGGGGTGTTCTGGTGTTTGAGCAGCCATCCGCAGGCCTACAGCCTGGGGTACGTGAACGGGGGCCTGGGGCTTACTGTGGTTGGTGTCCTGCTGCTGGTGCTCAGTGCACTGGGTACACTCTACGACCGCGTCCCGTACGCCTGCCCTGTGTGCGGGGCACGAGTGTCCGGTTGGCTGTTCTTTGGCGCGTACCTCCCGCCCCTGCGGACGGGCCAGTCCCTGACGCTCTGCAAAGTGCACACGCACCACCTCCGGTGTCTGTTCTGCAAGAAGGCGTTCCCGTACGTGTTCCAGTGGTGGGGCGCCGCCTGCCACGGCGTCGTGTCGGACCTGTGGGGGGCATGCCCCGTCGCACGCCCGTATCATGTGGGCTGCTGGGCCCAGCACTGCCTCCAATTCGCCGCCGATGCTCAGTATCAGGCGCACTGGGCGGAGCAGGAGGGCCCCGTGGCGTCCGACGCAGAGCTGGCCCACATGTTGGCCGCCGTGGTCCAGGAGTGGGATCTGCCGTCCATCGAACGCCTCATGAGCCTGCGGTCCGGGCTGCACACCATCGCCATTGCAGACCTCGGAGGGCTGACGGCGGTGCGACTGGCCGCGCGGCTGGGCCGCCATCTCCTCCTCGACCACCTCCTGCGGCACGAGCGCATCGTGCTGCCCCAGCACTGCGCCATTGATGATGCCGCGGGGCACAGTCTTGTCGTCCAAGGCCTGGACCCCGATAGCGACGATTTGTACATCTGCGAGCCAGCGGTGAGTTACAATGGGCGTCACGTGTACTTCGGGGGCAGCCACGGCAAGTACATCTACTACTACACGCCTCAACCCGAGGACAAGCGGCAATATACGTCGGGGTGGTGCCTGTCTCGGCATCTCGGCACAGGCAAGCCCCCTCTCCGCCTCCTGCTTCCTGAACGCCCCAAGGCTGCAGTGCGGGCGACCCAGGGCACGGGCCGCTTCCTGTGGGAGGCCATGACGCGGTGCTTCCGGCGGCGATCGGAGCCACATGACCCGCGGATCGCAGGTCCCGACCCCGTCGACGGGGTCCGATACCTTGCGGCCGACGCGATTGGCCTTCGTTGGGTCCCGCACAGCGCAACGCTTTTGCACGATGCGGTGATGTCCGGGTCGGAGGCCACCACGCGCTACATCATTCGAATGTTCCGGCAGCTGCATCCGCACGCGGTCGTCCGCAGGCACTACACGGAGCATGGGTTGTGGGAGCAAGATTGGAGCCCTCCGGAGGTACGGGATTGGTTGCAGGCGGAGGTACGGGATTGGTTGCAGGCGGAGGTACGGGATTGGTTGCAGGCGGAGGAGAACGTTGTCCAAATGCAGAACTTTGGGGAGATTCGCAGAGTGTAGGACATGGCTTTTCTTTTGCAGAATTTTGCAGTTGCCGGCAGGACGTTCCTTAAGGACAGCAACAGTTTCTGTTGTAGAGGAATGTAAACGCCTCAGGCGGGCAGTTGCAGGCCAACTGCCCACTGGCCAACCGTTGTTGGTTAGCCGCCAACCGCTGCCTTTTTTTCGTGCCACAAAAATTCGGACGTTCTTTGTTTTCCTGTTAAAGAATGTCCTGGTTGCCAGGTGCTGCAGGGAGCTGCTGGAGGTAGTGTCTGTTGGCTGTGCAGTGCAGTGCCCTGCACGTTGACAAGGGAGATATTGTTGTGTTGATTGGGGTCCCCCCCCTGCACTGTGGGGGACCTTCTCTTCATAGAATGTGTTCACCTGCCTCTCCTTGCTCCTGACTCCTTCGCCAGGGACGAGGACGCCCTCTCCTGCATGCTCGTGCTGTTGTACCCCCCCTCCCCTGTCTAATTTACGGTCTTGTCCAAGCTACAGCGGGCGTAGGGACCAATTTGGGACCTCATTTGACTCGGTACCAAATGCAGTGCAGCCACATAAGCCATGTGCCTGGTGATGAGTTTGCCAGATACATAGGGTCATGGACACATGTTTTGTGAGTGTTTGCCCACTTGAACCCACATAGCTCTGATTTTGGGCTATTTGTGCATTATATTCCCCTTTCTTGCACCAGCTCACCATGTATGTGGTACACGTAAGCTACGGCCTTGTCCAAGCTACAGCAGGCGTAGGGACTGTATTAATTTGGGACTTTCCCGTAGCTTAGACGACGGGGGGAGGGGGTACCTTGTGTCAAATTTCCGGCCCCTTTGATAAATTTCATTTTTTGCCCGAGGAAAGTGTTTCTGATGTGGGGGAGTGGGGGGGTGGGGTCAGCGGGGGCTGGCCAGGGCCCCAAACAGCCCCCGCCCCCCCCGCCCCCCGGGGTCACTAAGCAATGGCCTGGTCTGTGTGTGTGTGTGTGTGTGTGTGTGTGTGTGGATGCGAACCACTCTTTTGCCCGGTCTGTTTGACACATTGCTGCCGAGACCAAAACCGCATTAGTGAAGTGCCTGGTTAAGTGTTGTGGCGTTCAGCGCGTGTGCGTGTGGGTGTGTGGGGGTGCGTTAAAGTGTCTGAGAGTTTTTTTTTTTGGTGAAAGGTGCCCATTGGCGTTGAACATGTCTGCTCTCATGCCACTACCAACCGACGAGGAATTCACTCAGCTTTCGCTTTGGGGGGAGTATCAGACGCGGTGCTCGCGCGGCGCATGAAATCCCTCTTGTTGTGCTTTGGTTGCAAACCGTGCGTTGCAGTGCCTAGTGCTGAGCCTCCACGGATCTGTCCCCCATGTTGCAGGAGCAGGCTGCACGGCCCGGTGTCCAGTCCCAGCGCCACGACGATGCCCTTGAGCAGTGGTGCTTGCGGCCCCTGTTTCAATATCTGGACGCCGAAAGGAGGGCTGTCGTCGGGTCCGATATCCGTCAGGTCGGCACTTGCAATGGCGCCAGCGTCATCGTGTCGTCGGGGGACGTTGCGGCTGCCGCGCCGAGCAGCAGCATCGTCGATTTATTGATCAGAGAAGGGGTGGTGGACCACACGCTGTGGGACATGCCGTCCCCCGGGTCGACCCTTTTGGCGGACACGCTGAGCGTTGACCAGAGGCAGAGGTTTGAGGAGGCGCTGCAGAGCGAAGTGGCGGCGATCGTGGAGATGGAGGACAACCGCCCGGCCTCCGCCCGCCGGCTGTGTCTATGGCGGTGGAGGTGGGTACAGAGACGGCGGGAGCTGCGGGAAGCAGAGCTCAGGGGCCGCCGAGTGCCTGCCTCGGGCCTTCAGGATCGGCTGACTGCCGGCCTGGCGGAGAGGCATGACACCACGGGACCCTTAACACTGCACCTCTCCGAAAAGGGTGACCATAAGCCGGTGCTGCTGTTCTGTGCGGAGCTGCCGGACAGTGAGGCCGGCCAGCGATTGGGCCTGAAGTTCCTCATCAACGCCATTCTGGACCTGATTCACGACGCGTTGATGAAGGTCCACGAGGGGATGCGCCAGCACTGGCCGCTGAGCAGCCGCAAGGCGGTGGCCGTCTTCGTGTACTCCTACGAGCTGGACAACCAAGACGAGCAGTACGACCAGATCTACCGCGTGGTGAACGACGCCATGCGGAACCGCAAGGTGGCCGTGGTCGACTTTTTCCGCCCGTTCATCTGGGAGCTGAGTCGCGCGCTCGCGGATCTTCCCCCCGTTTCCAGGGTTGTCTACCGTGGCATCAATTGCAGGATCGACCCTCACATGTACGAGCGGGACGACATCGTCATCTGGGGCGCTTTCTCGAGCGCCTCTCAAGACAAGGAGGTGGCCCGGGAGTTCGCGAAGGGGGAGTCCGGCACCCTGTTCCTGGTGACCAGCACCGGCAGTAGGCCAATCGAGTTTCTGTCCAAGTACCCGGACGAGGCAGAGGTGCTGTTCGCCCCTGACAGCGTGTTCCGCGTCACCGGTGCGCTGATTGCCGACACGGAGCTGGGCAGCTTGTATACCCATCTTGACAACATCGTCATGACCCAGTGTGGGGGCCCTTGGAGCGGCGTGCGCCCCAGGGATGCGGACGTGGTGAGCGTGCGCCGCAGCTCCACAGAATCCCTGTACCAATGAAGGCGTGTTGGCCCTGACGGGGACGCTGCCGCCACCCGTGACGCCAGACGCAATTTGGCCCATAGCCTACGGAAACAGTGTCTGAAGCCCCCACCTTCTGGCCTTTTGACCCACCACCAGCTTCGACTGACATCGAAGAGGGCGCCCACCGCAAGCGGTACCGAGCCGTCATCACCGTGCTTCCTCAGGCCAAAGCTGCCGCCCGTGTTATACTGTGTGGATACCACACCATGTGCCCAGACGTGCCACTAGCGTCTGGCAGGGAAACGGTTCTCAGTAACAATGGGCCCCGTATCCAAGGCCACTCAGTAATACCCCCTGCACCACCAGAACTCCGTAGGAACGTGCTGCGTCCAGCGTGTGGCTCAGTAGGACCCTGCTCCATCTGATCATGTCTGAGCTGGCGGAAGCTGGTGGCAAGTCTGCATGTGCCCGTTCGACGCATTTATGGCCCGCGCAGCCCACTGCAACTCCGGGGAGGGGGGCCCTTTGAGCCTGTTTCCCAGACCCCCCCCCCCCAATCAGGCCCCAAGGGCTGGGCCCATCCACAAGCACCGCAGGACGTCTGAAGTCGCTGAAACACGTGATTTTACACATAAATTTGGCAAATCGGGTTGACCACCCGTTGTTTTGGCACTGGGGACAAATAAGGCCCGGCCCTTCGAGCCTGTTTCCCACACCCCACCCCTCCCCTAATTCACACCGGCTCGAAGGGCCCCCCTCCCCCGGAGTTGCAATGGACCGCGGGGCTATGAATCAGGTCTCTGTCCTCAATTGGGTCACGACCCAGTGAAGGAAGAGTGGTAGCGACCTGCTCCTGGAGCATTCCGTTACGACCAGCTTTTGCTCCTCCCCAACGCTGTGTTTGTGTGCTCACCTTCGGGAACACCCGATGCTCCGATTGCGACGTTTCTCTATCGCTGGGTGATACCAGCGCGCGAGTGGCCTGTCAACAGGGCCTCTTGCCAGACGCGGACCTCACGTCCCCACCTCTACAACAAAGGGGGAACACCTGACGCGGCGTGCGTGCGGCGCGGAGATTCGCCCCCCCACTCCGACCAAAGCCACCGTGCTTACCGCCAAGGGGTTTGCTCTCCGTCGGGGCCATTTCAGGAGCGGGGAAAGCAGATGCCGTTCGGGGTAAACGTCCCGTAAAGGCAGCGCACGGCGTGCGCGCGGCGTGTGCGGCGCAGATGCTCTCCCAAAACATGCGGGAGGTACATGCACCCGGACTTACCCCCATTGATGCGGACAGAATGCACCGCCAGATGCTTTTTTAGTTGCACGTCATGGAGGCGCAACTGCCCCAGACTTCCGCCTGTCAGCCCCTTGACTTTGACCTCCTGTGGTGCGTCCCCCTGCGACGCTCCACAGAGTGCTGTGCTTCCGCCCGTAGTGCACCGCTGCGGGTTTGTTCGAGGCCTATGGCTGACCTTTGCTGCCGGTGCGGGTGGCGGGGGCTGCTACCGTGTGGGAGCTGACTCTGAAGAGGCACGCCCACTTGTGAGAGAAAGGTGCCTATCGACATATGCCACGGACGAGCTTTTTTTCTGCATTTCTGCCTCCACTCCTGGGAGTGCTGCCGCATTGCATTCATCCCAAGGGGGTGAGCGCCCCGCCGCCCCCACCCCCCACCCCCACAACCCCCCAAATGGTCGAACACCCCTTCAAGTCCCGTCCTGCATGGCAGCCGCCCCCGTACCGCTGGTACGGGTGTTGCCCCGTGGCTTAAGCCCCAACAGGAGCACCACAGCCCCCAATGTTGAGCCGTCCCCCCTTCCCCGCAATCACTGCCCCAGACACCACAACTACGGTCCTTGTTGTCGCAGCCCAAACTCACCCTTCAAGAATCGTGCCTGCTGACTTCCCCACACAGCCCTTGCCATCCCACACGGATCCCCTCACACTGCAGTCTATTTTTCTGCCAACTCCCCAGCCCCCCCCCCCCCCCCCAGCACAAACAATGTCCTTGTCCAAACAAGAGCAGGTGTTGTTTCCACAACTTTTGGAACCATGTCGCGTTTTGCCCTTCACAAACAACTCCTCCCCCTTGTCCAACACCAATCCCGCCCCCCCCCCCACCACCACAACCACCACCACCACCACCACGAGCACTACTACTACTACTTCTACTACTATTACTACTACTACTGCTGCTGCTGCTGCTGCTGCTGCTGCTACCATCACCAACACCACCACCACCACTCCTCCTCCTCCTCCTCCTCCTCCTCCTCCTCCTCCTCCTCCTCCTCCTCCTACCCAGTACTACTCCTACCCCACCACCCCACTACCCCACTCCTATTACTACTGCTGTTACCACTACCAACAACCGCCACCACCGCCACCACCGCTACTACCCCATTGCCCCCCTACCCCACTGCCTCACTACCTCACTACTGCACTACCCCATGTGCTGCCGTCATGTTTCCTGCCGCCCCGTATCTCGCTTTTCTTTCTTTCACTGCGGGATGGCGCCCTTTGAGTACATGTTCTGCCCCGCCTCCCCTTATCCCTGACGCGAGCTTTGCCTGCCAATCATCGTATATGCTCCAGGTTGCAGCCTGGTGCTACCATGGCAATGGCTCCCCAACCCACCCTGCATGTCCGAGAGTTTCAACCCATGCCTACAGCCCTACGCACTGCCCAGTGCTCCTCAATGTGGTGAACATGTCCACCGCATGCACCATCCGTCGGACAATACATTGGGCCCTCAGCTCCTCCATGAAATTCACATGCGCCATCTTGATGGGGGTAGGTGTGCATCCCCCTGGCGCCCATGGTGGGATTGCTAACTTCTTCACTGTGTATGCTAGGCACCTCAATCATCCAAACTCACTAGTGCCGTTCCTCATGCCACGGTGTTCTTACGGCTATATGGTGCTTCAAGCGCGGGCAGGGATACCTCGGCTTTGCCCTGTGGTTCCGTTGCCCTGCCCAACCCACCGACCATGACTTCTTCGCTACGCTGTTTCACCAATTCGAAAGCACCATCCATCTGCGCTTGGCCACGGGCCCACCTTCCCACATGCCCCATGTCATGGCCCTCACCTCGTCCAGCCTGACCGTCGGAGATGTCCACGCATGGCCAGGCACAGGGACACAGAGTTGCCTGCCCGGCCCGGTTGGCTGCACTCCACCCTACCCACACCCGCAGGTTGATGCCACCAGCAGCGCCATGCTCCCCAATACCGGCTACTATCCCAGACACAACAGAACTCTATACGATGTGGGTAGTACTCATTTCCCGGAGACCCACATTTTTGTACCATGTCGACTCATGGCACTTTGCGGATCGCCAGTTGTGCACATCTGTATAGGAGGGGTGGTCTGATGCAGACCACTCCCTCCAAGGTGCCCCCAAACTAGCAGGCAATTCCTTGCCCAGGTGCGTTCTTGTCCGCAAGGCACCCGCGGCCGCAACACCTCTACTCACACATCAACGGCATTTGGCTGGATGACGTGCTCATGAGCATGGACCATGAGGCTTCCCTCAAAGCGGAAAGATGCACCAACATGGTGGGATAGATCCCTAAACTCCAAAGTCCCTTGGTTGTGGGGGGAAAAACGACCCCCAAGTGGGGGATAAAACCACCCCCAACCTCCTTTCTGGCCATTTTTGACCCCTGGGGTGGTTGTGTGCCACCCGGAGGTGGTTTTATCCCCCTCCTTTAGGGGGTTTGTTTTATCACTCCATTGCGGGGGCATTTATCACCCCTTTGGGGTGGTTTTCTCCCCCTGTTGGGCGGGGGGGCTGTTACCCTGTTAAAGGGGGGGGGGGGGGTATGGCCCATCTCTATGTGAACTAGGAATCGCAGCGGAAGACAGGTTGCCCTTTGTCTATATATTATGCTACATGTAGAACACCCTTGGGGAGGGGGGGGGGGGCTTGCCGCATTTCCATTTGAGGTATGGAGGTCGGAGAGGTAATGGAAGGTCACGGAACCACATGTGATTGTACGCTCAGTGTTTTGTTTCACATTGCTCTTTGTATGTGTGGTGCAGGATGTCTGACCTGGCTGGGGTCAACTTTACAGATTGGATCTGGGATGGGGTTTCAGACATGGTTTGGGTTCCACTTGGACAGAGGATTGGGACAGGGTTTGAGATAAGACCTTCTTTGGCAACGGGGTGTGGCGTGGGGTTTGCCACGGGGGGTGGTTTGGGTTTGGTTTGGTATGCCCTGCAGTGTTGGGGCGCATTGCCAGCCCCTCACGTTCCCCGTTAAGGGCTCGGGGTCGGGGCAGCAGCCGGCGTCGACACAGGGCCGGCTGGTGCGCCCTTGGGGGGGGGGGGTTTGGCAACTCTCTCTCCCTCCCCCGTCCCACCCATCCCCCTTCCCCTGGTGCTCCTGTCCCCTATGCTTATGAACGGCGGGCGCTGCGGGTGTTCTCGCCGGGTGCCGTGTCCAGGACGGCGCGCGCTGCGGGCCACTTTGTGGGGCGTCGCGCCCTGGGAGGCCTCCTCACTAGTGGCTTCACCTGCAGGTCTGGCCAGCCACCAGTGATGGAGGGTTCCGCCCGGCATAGGGCACCACCCACAAGTATGGGAGGGTTCCGCCCGGCATAGAGCACCACCCACAAGCCGCTGGGAAGGGAGGACCACCTGTGCTGTCCACTGCGGGGGGTCTAGGGGGGCTCCCCTGTCCTCATGAACGGCGTGTGCTGTGTACCCCTTTGCTAGACGTCGTGTCTGCGGGAGGGTCCTGCCTGGCATAGGGCATCACCCACAAGTCGTTTAGGATACCTACCCTTGGGGGGCTTGTTCAGGGCTATCTGTGACCCGCGCTAGGCGTTGGATGCAGGACGCATCGCTGGTGGCTTCGCCAGTGGCCCTCGTCCTCTCACCTATGACAAGTTTTCTTTGCTCCACACCATGCCCCAGCTGCCTTTAGCATATATTTAGGGCCACACTCACCACTTCTATTCCAAGGAGCTCCGTGTGGCTCTCTCAAACGAATTTGAGGATTGATTTTTGAGCGTGAGGAAGTGTTTACGAGACGATTTGGGACCGGCATGATTCCACAGGACATCTGAGCAGTTTAAATATAGAAAGAAGCTCAAATCTCGTAGTATTCGAAATAATTTTTAAATGATGGAATTTTGCTGACGTCAAGTTGCACTTGATGGAGCGATCTTGATGCGCGAACGAGGGAGCAGAACTGAGGTTTGCCAAAAATAACACGTCACGGCACTGAAAAATGGTCTTCCCCGGATCCAAACGATAATCCTCATCAAAAATCTGGCCGGAGGACCCATGATCCTGTCTGAGTTCAGATCTTCAATTGTTTTGCTTCCAGTGGGTGTGGTCAGCACCACGGCTTTTTTGTGAGGGGGGGGGGGGGGGGGGGGCACAACTAACAGGTCGAAAAGCTCACAGATAAAAAGTAGTGCGCATAGACAGACAGCATTCGACGCTGGTGTGTACTTCAGCTTCTACTTACTTCCTGAAAATTTTCCAAGGTTGTTAAGCTAGTTGTTTAACGGAGGTTCGGGGAAGGGGGTTGAGAGCAGTGGGGGGGGGTGGTTAAATGGGTATATTGGCCTGTGATGAAACACACAAAGTGGGTTCCCCCAGTAAAGGGGGGACCCCAATTGCATGACGCCCACCACTTGTGGCCCCAGTTGGCCCAATTTCAGCCACCACAAAGCGAGGGTGCAGGCCGTGGACTGGCCCCCCATTGGGGACCGGGAAACAAGGAGGGCGGCTTTTGCTGCCCCCTTGTTCATGGTGGGGAGAAATCAACCTAGTAAGGAGTGGATGTGGTGGAAACGAGCAAAAAATGGAAGAAAATTGGTGAAACTGGGTGAGAATCCAAATATACCATATCCCGAATGTGAGAGAAGCATCAAAATACCCGTTGTCAAACAACAATAATGCCCATGGTATCACAAAGTATGGGGTTCTAGGACACCTAGACGTCCAAATGGTTGCACTGCGCTTAGTGCACCCCCTAAAAGGTCACCGGTGGGGCACATGTCAAAAAAGATGCCCGGCGCGCGCCTGGTGCGCTCCCCCTTTGCCCCTCGACCCAGTGACCTAGTTCACCCCAGGCTGCACCCATGTGCCAGTGCGCCCATGGCCCCCGCCTGTGGCTAGCGCAAGATTGCTCTACCACAGGCAGGGGGATGGCTGCTCATGCCCAGGCTACCACTAGGTGCAAGGGTCAGGCGCTAATTTAGCCAGGGTGTGGGGTTGGCCCACGGATTCCCGGCAGGACCCTCTATGAGTGGATTGCTGCCGGTGCCCCCTCCCTCCCCCCTCCCCCTGGCAGGCGGCGGCGCATGAGCCGGAGCCGCCTGTGTCGCCCGGCTGTCGCCCTACGGGCTACTGCCCCCTACCGGGAAGCCTCCTCAAGGGGGGGGGGGGGGGTTCAGGGGGGGGGGGGGGCAGGGGTGTGTGTGTGTGTGTGTGTAGGGGTGCCACCAAGCCCTAAGGGAGGGGGGGAAACCACCTGGGGCACCGTCGGGGCACCCGCTCCCCAGTCATGCCTCATCATCCAAACTTGCAGAACAGGCTGGGCATAGGGTAGAGGGTGCAGGGGGGGTTGGGGGGCGGTGTGTCGCACCGAAGGCACTAACACCCGACAGGGGACCCCAAGAAAGCAGGGTGAATGTAGCCATATTGATTTCTCCCCACCATGGGGACCTCCATAAGGCAGGGGTGATGTAGCGAATACTGCGTTTGCGCTTCGTTCTTGTGACGTGAGGCAGAAACGCCGTCCAAACCGCTTGCGGCTTGGGGACTCATTACCATAGCGAAATCTATGGGAAAGGTAAAGGCAAAGTACCGTTTGTTAAGTACAATACAAATGATATTTGGAGTTGTTGAATTCACAGCTATTGTCTAATTATGCAACGTGCTTTGTAGGGAAGGTGCGCAGTCCATCATGGTCTAATTGGGGGGCCTTCTCCATCAGAGGGTAACTCTCGGGCTGAAGTCGAGATAGTTAATAGAAAGGTAGCGCGCCGGGCAAACATTCCCCCAAAGCCTTCAGTACTGGAATCTGGGCAAGTGCAGCGCCTTGGTCACAGTACGGCCTGGGGCAGGTGACACCAGGACTCCAGGTTGGGAGCGAGCAGGGAGGGGAGCACAACATGAGGACAGATAAGGACAAGGGATCTGCCACCCCGCGGTGGACAACACAGGTGGTCCTCCCTTCCCAGCGGCTTGTGGGTGGTGCCCTATGCCGGATAGAACCCTCCATAACCCGTGATGGGCGAGGGCCAAACATGAGTTGTGCCCACCCCAGGTCACTCTGTAGGTATACTCAAGGTAGGAATATAAGTTGCTCCTTCTGTGTCATCCTTGATCCATGTCCTTGACAGGGGAAGAAGCTATGGTATGTTTTGAGAGTGTATTTAGATCCCGAGATTGACTCGTACTATTGCAGAACTATTGCAGAACTATTGCAGAACTATTGCAGGTTTGTCAAAAAAAATATGCTAAAGGCAGCCGGGGCATGGTGTTTTGGTAGTTGAGGATGATGGACGTGAGCATGATGTGGTGGAGCAAGCATCTTAGTTGGTGGCGTCCGATGCCTCTGTAGCTCAAGGCCTCCCAAGCTCCAGTAGTGATTTCCCTGAGGCGCCTAAGGATAAAGAACGGTAATGAAGGGTGGGACGCTACACCCGCCACCACTAAGCAAAGGCTTGGCACCCTAGAAATACCGAAACACCCCACACTTTGGCGTGGGAGTCGCACCATGTAGTGCAAAAGTATGGAAGTTGCAAAGCTGTAATGTCCTAACTACACAAAGCAGTCGGACATGGCCCGGGGCACGGGTCCTTGTGTGTGTGGGGGGGGGGGGGGTTAAAACCTAGGTGTAGGCTTGTAACATAGAAGTGGTCCAATCCCTTGCAGAATGAGGGCTTTGTACTCCGCCAGGGCTGGTTTGTGTTCAAGGACGGGGGAGCATGCATGGGCATGGTGCCTGGTGGAAAACAACCCCCCCCCCCAAAGAGGAGAAAAAACCCCCCAAATGGGGAGGAAACCGGAGGGGGGGGTTTGGGTACTATACCTGTTGGGGAAAAAACCCCCCCTCATCCCCCCCTTTTGGGTTGAAAAAACCCCCCTTTAGGGGTGACAAAAAAACCACACCCTTAAACCCCCCCGTCCTGGGAGAACACCCACCCCCCTCCCCCCGCCGGGGACATTCAGTCTATTGGAACCGACCATTGATCCCCCCCCCCCCCCGCCGTGGCATGCTCTAACCATTTTAAAAAAACAACCCCCAGGCCCAAAACCAAACTTCTATGCGGAGCTCCCATGCAGGTTTCAGCCTCATTAACGCCCCTCCCTCCCCCCACCAGCACCACCAACCTTACCTGTCACAACTCAATTTCAAGCTTCTTCTCGCCAACACACGTTCCTTTGCAGCTCCCTTGTTTCCACCCCCCCCTCCTCCCCTTAAGCAGACCAAAAACTGAGTTTTGTACTTTGACTCAAAACTCCACCCCATTGCAATAGAGCGAACCGCACAATGCAACACGAAAATGAGAATTCAAATCAGAAATGAAACACAACCTGTCTTTCTTTTTCCTCTTTACTCTAATGCATTATAGGTTTGCCTTATGGCGTGGCGGTTTGCCTACCGCATAAGAGAGCCCTCTGGTATACGCATGTGAACTCTGCCATGTCTTTGCCATGTGCCCCGCGTTGCGGGGATCCACTGTATCATATGTTGGAGTCGCCCACTTTCCCAAGCACAGTCTTGAGTACTCTTTGAACTTCTGGAGTTAGTAAAAAAAAAAAAGAAACACAACCTGTTCCTTCTTGGCAATGCATCCCCATGTCTGTCGCCTCCATGTCTTCTGTGCTGCCCTTCCATACCACAGGTGTTTCATCATCATCACCTCTTGTACCTCCATGCCTGAAATGGAAATGGGGCAAGCCCCCCCCCCCATTCACAAAAATACCCCCCACCATGGCACAATGAGGGGGGGGGGCACATTTGACCACCATTGTAGCCCACACACACATATGTGCTGTCATTCCAACTTCACACCTTGCAAAGATTTTGTACAACACAACATATGGTCAATTGGCAACCTGCAGCCCCGAAGAATGGTTGCCAAAGGGAGTATTCAGTTTAGTGCTCTTCAATGGGTGCAAGGTGTACGATGTTGCACTCATTCCGGGGTCGCCAGGAGGTCAAACGGAACTGCTCATCTTCTGTATAAATGTAGATAGTGCGACACCGGACCGCTGTATTGGGGGGACAAAAATGCTGAACTCCATAACACACAAAACTCCAATGAGCATTGTCGACCGCAGTTAGTTTAGCGAAGCGGGGTAACACAGGTTCTGCCACCGGGGTCCCCAGCACTACTCCCCCCCCCCCCCCTGACATGTCCATTGCTCCCTTCCCACCTACCCAAACCCAGTCTTTTGTTTATTCTGTGCCTGTGGCGGGTCATCGGGGGGATAGATGGTCACCACAATCAACGACGGGGCCTGGGACTGAACCAAGCTCAAGGACGAGAATGCCTCGGCAAAAGCGCAGGCGTGGCGCCATCTGCTGCAAACACCGTGGATGGCCCGGATGGTCCCGCTACAGCACAGACTGGAGGCCCTGATGTCCGGCGTGGCCGGTTGGGGCCCAGGAGCGACTGAGTGGTCCACACGGCAGCTGGCAAGGTCGTTCCACGAAGCATTGGGGGTTTCATTCCAATCACCTGATCCCCAGCACTACATGGACGCCATGCTCTACGGACTGACCATGGCCCGGGGGGCGGAGGTCACGTCCTTTAACCTCAGCCAGGAGGCCGCGGCCGTCAGTTTCGCGGTGTGCGATGTGGTCTCCAAGGAGCTGGTAAAGAGCGAGCGAAAATATACGAAGCCGACATCAGGAGCCCGGACGACGCCTAAGAAAGCACCCGCGGTCGACAGTGGGTGCAGTATGGCTCTGGATGGGGCGGTCGATGGCGCCCCAGCGACCGAGCGAGGAGGCGCGAGTGAAGGTGGGGGAGATGACAAGGTGCAGGAGCCGTCATACCGAGAACCCAGCTTCCGAAACGCGAGATGGATGAGAAAGCGTCCAGGCGCGCCACGTTGGACGCAAAAATTGTGCAGATTCCTCGAGCGCCTCATGGAGGCGGAAGACACCGAAACTACCACGGAGGTGGAGGACATCATACACGATGTGTGGAGAATCCTGCTGGATTGTGATAAATCCGGTAAGGACGCCTTGAAGGCGAAGGTAAAGGACCACAAAAAGAAGGAAAAGCAAAAGTAGAGACGCAGGCGGAAGAAGGAGAAAAGACGGGCCAAGAAGGCAAGCAAATCCGCCAAATCGGGAAAATCGCGGCGACGCGGCTCTGGGTCGGATTCCTCCTCGTCTTCCGGCGGTAGTAGCAGTGACAGCGAGTCCGACTCCTCGTCATCAGACGCATCCAGCTCCTCTGGGAGGTCGTCCAAGAGCAAAGCAAACAAGGGGAGTCCGCGGACGGCCAACATGCCAGAATTCAAATATATCGATGGAAAACGGCATTTCAAATCAAAGAAGACAGGAGATTGGGTCAACTGCGAGAGCCAGCCCAAAAGTGCGTGCCCGGACTGCGGAGGCCACCATTGGTGGTTTGACAAGGAGAAATCCGGGTGTAAGGGCCAGCAAAAGTGACTGCGGGAAGTCCAGGAGAAGGCGAGCCTGTCAAAGATGCAGGATGGAGGCTGGGTGATGCCATGGGCGGCGGCGCGCGACAGATTCGCGGAGGCGGTAGGGGCAGGGTACGGGGCATCCTACGACGCAACTGTTATTCCGGGTCTGCAGAAGACCACTCTTGACGGATACCTCCGACAGGTCCGACGATTGGCGCGAATGGAGCGAATGCGACCAGGTATGGGAGCGCGCACGGGCCTGAAGACCCGCCTCATGGATATCGTCGACGGGGAACAGTCTGAGAGTGCGGTGAAGTTGGTGCTGTCTGCTGCCGGGCTGGTGGAAAAGATGGGCTGGATTAAACCTGTGGTCCGCGTGGCTGATTGGTACCTGGTGGAGGCGTTGGAGTCTAGGCGCACGAAGGAGGAGCGGTCTGCGGCAAAGGAGTGGGCGCAGGTGGGGGACTTGGTCTCACTATGCGTGTCTGCCCGGTCGTTCGCAGACTGGGAATCGGTGGCCTTGGCTTGCATCTCTGTGGCGCACTGCATGTGCAGATCGGAGGCGGGCGGGACGGTAGCCCCACAATCCCCAAGCACATCTACCCTCTGCGGTACACATGAGAATGTCAGGACTGTGGCTATCCCTTTAGCCACCCCCCGACTGAAGTGCCCAAGACCTCGCTGCAGGCAGCGGTAGGCGCCCGCCACAAATGACCCCAGTCCCGCGTTCGGTCTGCCGAGCCAGCAGAGCTTTCCCAGCAGCCGTCGAAGTGCAACAGTGGGGAGTTTCCCCCTGCCCACCCCCCTAACCGAGGCCCGAAAGGCGCTCACCAGTGCCCCCACCGAGTTGCTTATAGTGCCGGCACGTGTGTCCAGGGTTTTTCCAATAAACCCCAGACTTTCCGTCGGCGTAGTCTAACTCTTGTCTCCCACTATAAATCCAGCCTTGCGGAGGCGAGTCTTGCAATCACGCACCGCCCTCCTCAGCCTGCCCCGACGCTGACAAGAGATCAGGATATCATCCAAGTACACCCACCCCCTCACCCCATGACGGGATAGCACGCGGCGAATAATAGCCTGCACCAGCCTCTGACAGATAGCTGGACTATAACTCCACCCGAAAGGCAGTCGCGAATACCGAAACTTTCTCCCCGATCCCCCCTGCACCACAAAGATTCTCCTCCAGGCATCCGGGAGGTGGATGCTCCAGTAGGCATTTTGGAGGTCGAGCTTGGCGAGGAACACACGACCCCGCTTCATACCCCGTTTCGTCTGGCACATCCAGTTTCTGATGTCCTCCAGAGCAGGGAACCTCGGGGGGCGGCGAGGGTCACCTTCGTTAACTCGCCTGGCGTCCACGATTGCCCTACACTTTAGTGCATTTTTCCACGTTAGAAACATGCGGGCTGTAGGGGGGGCGGATGTCCTGTGCAGTCCCCCTGTAGTGACTCGCAGGGACTCCAGCATCTTGTCCACTGGCCCCGGGCGTCCGCCCAACTCACTGCCCCCCCCCTTTTCTCCTTTTGGGCTCTTTTGTAGACCTTCAGGAGGTCGGGGGGGACAATCTTATTCCAGATCGACGGCGAGACCACCACCCTCCCCGCCTCCCCCACTCCCCTGGCCGCCATGGCATCTGTAACTTCCCCCTCCTCGTCGCTGCTGCTATAATATCCGTCATCCTCCTCGTCTAAGTCCCCCCCGTCCACTACCCTGCTCAGAGTACTAGAACGAACCCGCAGCCCCTCGTCCCCACCCTCCAATCCGCACATAGCATCACCCATTCCCATGATCATTTTGTGCACCATCTCACGCCTGTGACACTTTACGCCTGGCAGAAGGGACACTTGTTCCGCCAACCTGTCCAGACGCTTCAGCTCCTCGCCTGCCAGCCGGGGACGCTGTCCGTCCCCTCTTCCTCGCCCCCTCCCCCCCCGTGCACCCACTCCCAGCAGGTCGTGAACCTTCGCTTTGGGCAAATGCAATTTCCGCCCGCACCCAGGATGGCCAGAACGCCAGTGTCGATCCCTTGCGGACCGTGTACAGGGGCGTTCTCCCGTCCTGACCCCCCCACCCCGGCCACGGTATTTCGGCCGTGCGCTCGAATTTCCACCGTGGGGGGGGTTCGGTATACAGCTTGGCGACTCCTGGAGATTTCCACACCCCCCACAGCAACACTGTTTGCATGGGGGGCCCCGATTTTCGAAGCTGGGCGGCGCCCAGTCTCCTGAAACTGTGCCACCGGAGACCCCGCCCCCTGCCCCCCCTTTCCAGCAACCCCACCAGGGATTTACCCAGGGCGTCCCCTGAGCCGTGCCAGGCCCCCTTGTGGGGGTGGAAACCCCTGAGGGCACGCAGTTTTCCCAAGAATGCCATCCATTCTTTGCACCACGGTCCCACGTCTTGGTTTTGTTCTCCTCTCCTCGATTTTGATCCAAAGAAGCGAACCCCATCATCGGGCTGCCCCATGGGACCTGGGAAGTGTTTGCCGATGCGGCCCCAGAGGGCGAGCGTTTCCGAATCGGGATTGTGGGGGAAAAGGGGTTTTATCGCTCCTCAATCTGCCCTGAGCGGGTTGCCTCTCTGCAACAAGCAGAGCTGTTCGCTGTTTATGCTGTTGCGAAGCTGGCCTCGTACCGCGGTTTTCAATCGGTGCGCATCGGCTCAGACAGCAACGTGGCGCGCGCACAAATCAACTCACTGCGTGCCTGTGTGTGTGCGGGCCCCCAGCAGCGTATCCTCCGGCGCCTATTTTGGCTCCGCTGCTGGAGTGGCCGTTCCATCAGTTCCTTTAGAGTGAGGTCGGCGATCAACCCGGCCGATCCTCTAAGCAGGGTAGTCAGCTTCCAATCACGTGCACAGGCGGTGGCAGATGCCGAGGCCCGTCGCGTGATGTGGGATAAGCAAACCGATGGAAAGTACGAGGGACTGGCGGAGATGATCCGGCCCCCTTGGAGATTCGTTCCGGTGAAGGGGGATGTGGGGTAGGGCGCGAGGAGGTGGCAGTGAGGGGGCCACCAGACGCGCAGTCGCGCGAGAAATGTGCTGTCCATGGAATGTGAAACGAAGCGTCTCATGTCTTGGTGCAGGGTGTAGGGCTGGGGCAGGCAGAACCGCAGTTAGTTTAGAGCGAAGCGGGGTAGCGCAGGTTCTGCCACCGGGGTCCCCAGCACTACTCCCCCCCCCCCCCCCTGACATGTCCATTGCTCCCTTCCCACCTACCCAAACCCAGTCTTTTGTTTATTCTGTGCCTGTGGCGGGTCATCGGCCCACCCACCCGCCCAGAGTATCTCTGTTCCAGCAAGGTCTGGAGTGTTGTTTGGACGGCGATCATACTTTCATCCGTGCTGTCCGTGGAATGTGAAACAAAGCGTCTCATGTCTTGGTGCAGGGTGTAGGGCTGGGGCAGGCAGAACTAGCAACTGCGGCCCGTCATGAGCTGCAACCAGTGAGGCACCCCAAACCGTCATCTCACTCAATGTCGCCGTTCACCTGTCGATTGTCGTTGGTGAGTAGCAATTCAGCCTCCTGAAAACTGAGGCTGATTTTAGTGGACGACAAAGGCGATCTATCGCACACCGTCGAACACCGCGCTTCTGTTATACATGCATCCTGAATCACAGCCCATGGCATTCCATGGAGGATACAAGCAAGGCACCCCCAGGGGGGCGGGGGGGGATTCATTTGGGGCCCTGGGCGACCCCGACAGACCCACCCAGCACAGTCATCAGAAAATGTTTCCTCAGGGGAAGAATGAAGTTTATTGAAAGGGCCGGAAATTGGAGGCCGATTTTAGGTGCACAAACTTGTTTTTGGCCTCTAACCCCCCACCCGCCCAACTTCCTGCAGTCCGATGCGCTACCGAGGGCGTATTCTCTCTTCGAGGCGCCTTGCCGAAGGCAATAGAATTTGGTCAGCCCACAGCCGTGCGAAGTGGCAAAAATCAATCCACGAAAGCCGCCAAGGTTGGCAACATTGCTGACTGCATCTGGGGTCAATGCTGTTCACGTAACGTGGCCTGCAGATAGCCCAAGCCAGCCACTGGGACAGACACAAAACCCTCCAGGCCCAGTGCATTGATGCAATTAAATCCAAGGGTAAACAGCTGCGAGTGCACACACGGTGCTATGTGTCCCTGCCCCAGTGGTACGAGGTCCAATTTGCTACAGGATTTGGTGCGCGATGGCTACGGACCACAGGTCAAATATGCGAACCGATTCTCTTCTACTGAGCGAGTGCGGCTCCTTCTGGAAGGGCCACAGGTTCCACGACGCAGAAAAGGAACAAGAGTTCCGTAATTGGTTCCTGCCCGACATCTTATGGTTTTGCCAAGCCTGTTACCTGATGAACCTCGTCTTTGACCTGTTACCCTTAAGAAATCTTTTAGAACCGTACGGCCCTGAGTTCTACTTGGCCCACATCCCCGGCGTGGTGGTCGCCTGTGGCATTTTGATTCTCATCTCCTGCTTCCCCTCCATCCGAAGGCACACAGTGTTGTGCGTGAGTGTAGCGACCGTTTTTACTGCGGTCTCGCAAGGATTTCTGGTGACCTTGAAAAACGGCGCCATGATCATTCACCACATCGACCACGAGCTCTTTGAGGTCACGAAGGAGATCTCCGGCAACGAAGTGGCGATGCGTCAGCTGGAGTCGTTCGTGAGTTACCGAACCACCTCTTCGGTACTGAACATGGTGGTTGCCAAGACGGTCCCGAACATTCTGCTGCTTGCCTCAGCGGGCTTTGATCAGAGCACGATGTGGGCCCTCATGCTGCAGCCTGTCATTGGGCTGTCGCCGCTCTTGATGAATGCAGATGTTCGCAGGCATCTGTGGCCTCTCTTGCCTGCATATGTTGGCATGTTCGTTATCTGTGGGGTCCTGCTTGTGCGGATGCGCTCCGACTCGCTGACACGCCGCCGCATATTCATTCTGCAACGCTACTTCCAAGTGGCGCTGGACAAGGCGGTGGACTCCTCCCGCAAAGCCGACAGCGTCCTGAACCACACACTCAATAACACTATGGCAGAGGCTGCGGGGCTAATCGAGCTCTTCCTCGACAAGGTGCAAAGTGGGGTCCCCATGTATTCTGAGCTGCACAGCGCCACCGTTTGCCTTCAAAGGGGGATGAGGGCATGTCGGCATCGCCGGGCATATGTACAAATCGCAGCCAATGAGTATGAACTGGCGTTGGAGCCGGTGCGCCTCGCCGAGTTTGTGGGCGAGCTGGCCGCCGGAACAGGAATGCAGGTGCAGGACTTGCCTTGAGATGTCAGTTTGTTTTAATTTGCCACGGAACGCCTACTTTGGGACTCGGATTGATGGCCAACTGACGGTGGTTGGGGGCTGGCTGATTCTTAGTTCACCGACGGTGGTTGGAGGTTGACCGACAGCAGTTGACAGGTAATGGATGGCGGTTGGTGGTTATTCGGCAGCAACAAACGGCGATGTGGGTTCCTCATGCTTGCCGCCCTTGTAGCGTCCCATAGGGAGGATAGAGGTATGTTTTCCCGGAGGGTAAACGGGGGGCACTGCTGTTACTGTGTGACGTTGCGAGACGATACCAGGTGCCTGGTGGCCAGGCGATAGTTCATAGGGCCATAGGTGTAGTGGACAATCAACATTCATCTGCTGTCTTGTTCCCTACAGTGAAAGGCCCTATGACATGTCACTGAAGATCTCTTCCTTCTTTGCACTTGTCGTGTAACCACTCTCTTTGCCTGCCAGCGCAGAGTCATGCTCACGCATCTGTTTCCCATAGCGGGGGGGCAACCACTGAGTCACAGCTCACGTGGTGGGGTTGGTCAGCCTCTCCCGGTCTCGGCATGGCCCATGTCATGACCTCCTCCACGCGTCACGCAGTGGGGTGGGCCGGATCCGAACCCAAGCCGCCGTGCTCGGGAAGCACGCCAGATACCAGTGAGCCAGGGGAGTGTCGGTCAGCGGTTGGTGGCTAACTGACAGCAAAATTGGTGGCTCAGCGACGGTGTCAGCAAGTTCGCGTTCTGTGGATGGCAGTCGTGAGATCCGAGCAGGTCAGGGTACTGGACTGGCACTACTCTTGTGAAGCCCCCTGGAAAAATCACCTCGAAGAGAGGTTGTTAGATCAAGCGCAGGCGCGAGCCTCGCATACCCACTTTTTTGGGGTCGTTCGCGTAGCATACCCAAATGTCTGGTTTCTGACGTCTAACCCCTTGTAAAATCATCATTTTAGGACCAAAAATGATCCCCCAATGATTTCTTGGATTTTGACCCCCGCACCCCCCCGCACCTGGGTACCCCTTTTTTTGGGGGGGGGGGGTCAAAACTTCTTTGCGTATTGTGGTCGCTGTGTGTGTCTTTGGACCTGGGATGGAGCAACTATCAGCTGTGGGTACAGGTACAAGGTGTTTGCCTGGTGGCAGGCAGTGAAGACTCCCCAACAAAGGCCCCATTCCCACTGGCAACGCCGAGATGCACACAGTCAACTCGCCTTTCACGTTTCCTCTGTGCAGGTGCACGTGCCCAAGTGCGTGCTGCTGTTGGACAGGACGCTGTGCAGCATGGTCCTCGACAACGTCATCGGCAACGCCTTTCGGCACGGGACCAGCCCGGAGTCCGCTGTCCACCTCGCCGTGACCACCACCCCCACCGGAGACGGCCGGAGGAGGCTCTGCTTCGCCTTGACCAATGAGGTGAGCCCCACCAAACCGGTCCTCACCAAGGACTTCGTGGCCCGAGCGTGGCAGGGCACCGACGGCGCCCACGGCCGTCAGGCCCCCGCGCACTCCCCCATGTCAAACGGCATCGGGCTTCGGCAGACGTTTTTGTCCGCCCATCTGCACGATATGGCGCTCCACCTGACGCAGGAAGGGACGAAGGTGCGCTTCACCGCGCGGGTCATCGCCAGCGTCGCTGCCGACCCCGAGCCCCCCAGGCCCGCTGACCCGGGCCCGTTCCCCCCAGACCTGCATATCTGCGTCATCGACGACTCCGAGGGGAGTCGCCAGCTCCTGCAGCACCACCTGCTCCACCGCGTCACACGGAACGTGCACGTGTTCGGGGAGAGCGTTCGCGACGTCGAGCCCTTCATCAAGCGGACGATGGCCGTCGCGCACATCGCGGTCCTGGACCAGAACCTCGAGTACGGGCCCGAGGAGAACGTCCTGGGCACCGACCTTATCCGGCAGCTGGTGGCCCAGCAATTCACGGGGCTGATCTGTATGCGCTCCGGGAACGCCGCGGCGGAGGACGTCGCGTTCTACTCGCGGTGCGGGGCGCACTGTGTGTTCGGGAAGGACGTGCCGCTCCGGTGCATGATCGACGAGCTGAAGGCGGCGTACCTGTCCCACGCCCGGCAGACCGGGGCCGTCCGGTCGGACGCAGAGGTGGTCTCCGGTAGCAACGCCCACACCCGCGTGGCGCAGGCGCCCGGCCACTGCGGCACGGACGCCCCCTCGCAGCACAACGGCCACCCACCGATGCCTGGCGTGCCACCCAGTGACAGCGGCGGCCTCCTCCCCCCCGCGGCCGGCAGCGGCGTACCTGGCCCACGCCATGGGGCCGTCGGGTCGAGTTCGGACGTGGCCTCAACCACCGACCACCCACCGTTGCCTGGCGTGCCACCCAGTGACAGCGGCGGAGCCCTCCCCCTGCGGCGGCGGCGGCGCAGCACCGCAGGGTGGCCCGTGGTCTTGCCTATTGATGGCAGAGGCAAAGGGAAGCAAGTACAACGAAGGTCCAGGGACGCAGTCGGGCAGGCCAAGGGGGACGCGTACAGGGTCGACTCCGGGGACACGCATGACATCATGGTCGGGGGGTGTGGGCCACCGTCCTGCAGCGTGCAGTTGCCCCAGAGCCAGTCGCCCTCAGAGCGCTTTTCCCGTCTTGCGGCCTTTCCCCATCCTGGATCCTGGTGTTTGGGAACTGACACCGAGGGAGCGGGGGGGAGCTTCTCTGGACCCCATAATGATGTGATCGATGTGTAAGCGACAGTGGCAGTTTCACTGCCAAAGGCGCCGGAACGTTTTTTTTGGGAACCCACGGCGAGGGGTAAAATCCCCTTTCACCCCATGTGTGTCTACTCAAAAGGCTCAGATTTTTGTGGATGGGTGTTAATCACAAGACCCTTTTGGTAAGACCCCTTTCGTGACTCCCCATGCTGAGACCGCTTTGGCGAGATTGGCATCCTGCATTTGGGCTCCATTGCCCACTCCCACAGCCCTGGCACGAACACCCATCCCAAGTACAGCACCAAGCCAAAGCCCACATTAAGGGCGACGATTTGGTGTCACTGCCTTTGGGCCTGCCCTGCGCGCTTTCATCAAATGTGAATCAGTGCGCTAGGGGCTACTGCAAGGCCCACACATGAACTCCGAACTCATGGTTATTGCAGCGATGTAGGATGTAGGATCTGTTGAAGATCGCAGTTTGAGCATGATTCGAATGGAAGCCTTCGTATGTGTGTGTGTGTGTGTGTGTGCGCGCGCGCGCGGCTTGATCTCACCTCACGCAGTGTGTGTGGGGGGGGAGGGTAGGAATGTAGGCCTGTTGAACCTCGCAGTTTGAGCATGATTCGAATGGAAGCCTTCGTATCTCTCTCTCTCTCTCTCTCTCTCTCTCTCTCGGGGACATTCAGTTCCTGCCAACACGGAGCGAATTTTATAAAGCCTAAGCGACTAAGCTGCACCCAGTTTGCACCCCCAGAACGTGCTCTCTTGATGCAGCAGCATGTAGCGTGAATTTGTACACGGACATGGCGACTGCCTGTTGACAAAAGCAGGCAGAAAACAGCACAGGCACCGTCCAAAAGGGACAAAAATTTCAAACATACCGTCGCTGCAATATAATGTGTGTTCATGGTATTCCTCTTTTACAGCCATGTACAGTGCTGTGGTTTTCCTTCTTGTCCGATCCCGCAGAGTTTTCTGCGGGATTCTTTTTTCATTTTTTCATTTTTTTTTTCAGCATTTCATGCACTATTATCGAGACGAAATGACAAGGCAGCATTTCACGTGCCATGGGTACTATTATTGACGAGTTTGGAACTGGTTTGTTGAAAAACTGGTACACCTGAATCATACTTGTTGGTGCTTATCTGTGCTATGGACTGCAATCCCAGAGTCCAACTGATCCACATTTGTATGCCTGTGTTGGAATGGACTGCAATCCCAGAGTCCAAGGTAGCCCCCCCCCCCCTTGTCATTCCCCACCCCTTGTCGTTCCCCCCGGGGGGGGGGGGGACCGTCACTTGGTCAACCCAAAATTTTTCGTTGCGGCTCATTGTGTTGTTGTGTGGGTGACTGTGTTGTGGGGCACTGCCACTTGTATCCCATGCACTCATGGCAGGACATTTTGCTCACTTTCGCTGAAATGGAACTTGATAGCACAACCATGTTTCCCCCTGGGACAAGTGTGATGTTCATCCGCTCCACGGGGGAACCTGTTTTGGCGCCAGGGGCGTCCTTAAGGGACGAGATTTTTTTTTTTTTTTGCTAAGGACAGCCCTTAAGGACCCCAAGGAACCACCAACCGCCAACCGCCAACTCCCGTCAACTGCCAACCGCCACCAACCACCAACCACCAACCGCCACCAACCGCCAGCCACCAACCGCCACCAACCGCCAGCGGCGACCAACCGCCAACTGCCAACCACTGCCAACTGCCTCCAACCACCAACCGTCAACCACCAACCGCCGCCAACCACCACCAACCGCCACCAACCGCCAGTTGCCAACTGCCAACCGCCAACCGCCAACCGCCAACTGCCACCAACCATGGTTGAGCACATGGAGTGCCCGCGGGCTTTTTTGGGAAACCGGAACACTCTTTTTTTTTTCTTTTTCTTTTTTTTTTCTTTCTGTTAAGGACACCCCTGTTTGGCGCAGGTTTTTGGACATTCGGAGCACGGTGATGCATGCCTATGCTGAATTCTTTCGTTTTATGCTGCAATTTCTGTGCCTGCAAATGTGCGTGTACGGTGTCGGTGCGGTCCCCAAGGGGGGTTGGGGGACCGTCAAGCGGTGACCGTCCCCCAGGGGGTGGTGGGGGACCGTCTTTCCTTGGGGTGGGGAACGACAAGGGGGGGGGGGGGGCACGCATGGTGTCTTGCAGTACCAACAAAATGAATCAACCCTAATCCCCAAGACACAAAAAAAAGCAAAATTTTTTTTTGTGCAACGCCCGACACAAAAATGGGTTTCGCAAAAAAATCGCGAAAATAAAATATTTGCCCATTTTGAATGCCGTTGCAAAAATCACCTCGAAGAGAGGTTGTTAGATCAAGCGCAGGCGCGGGCGTCGTACACCCCCCCTTTTTGGGGGTCATTCGCGTAGCATACCCCAAGGCATGATATTTGATGTCCAACCCCCTGTAGACGCTCTGCGCCGTAGGCTTTGTAAGGCTGGATGGAGCACTTGCAGGTTTTTTGAGCCACTACACATGGCTACACATGCCCACCATGCCCCCTGCCGAAAGCATGGGCTACTGGTAAAAGGGTGAAAAAAATTAAAAGTGGTGACCCCCCCCCCCCCCCAAAAGGGGAAACCCCCCCAACAGAAGTGGTGCCCCCCCCCCTCCCGGAAAAATTTGCAGTAAAGTCAAGGCAATATTCGGTACTGGTCTCAAGAGCGATGACCGTATGCTTGTGTCCAGGGGGGTATACATTAGCTAAGTAGCCGGCGCTTCATGCCCCCCCCCCCAGAAAAAACCCAGGAAGCGAATGCAGCGAGCGGACACAGGGACGAGGGATGAAGTGCTGAACAGACCTCGAGCTGAGGCTCCGCCGAACATTGGCAGATTGGACAGATGGCGATGACAGCTGTGGGGCAGGCGCAGCCAGAGCCAAATGCGGACACTGCAACCTGACCATTTGAGGCCCCAGAAAAAACCTAGCCTATTTAGGTGAATCCCCCACTCTGTGAAGAACCCCCCCCCCCCCCTGGGGTGGGTTCACCTAAAATGGGAAGGTTTTTTCCCCGCAGGGCGCAGGTTGGTTCCCACCTTCACAACATATGGGTGACGTCGTTGAGTTGAAGCCTGGTCATGGGCATGAAACCACCCTAAATGGGGGATAAAACCACCCTGGGTGGTTTTTTGTCCCCCTTTAAGGGGGATAGAACCACCCCTTTGGGGGGGTAAAACCACCACTTTGGGGGGATAAAACCACCCCTTCAGGGGGATAAAACCACCCTGGGGTGGTCTTATGCCACCAAGACCACAAATGACACAACAAAGCAAGCAAAAGCAGTCTGAACAATGTACTCTGCGCAACTTCAAAATTTAATTTATTTAATCCACGCCACAAGATTGTGGTGCGCACTTCTTGCATGCCCACGACCCGCTTTTGGCTGCTAGTGGGACACTAAAACGGGTTATAAAACCAAAGCCAGTTCCACCAGCTTGGTGACCTTGACCCCAATCCTATCCAAAGGCTGAGCTCCGAATAACTTGGGCACCCAAAGGGCCAATCGGCGTGTTTCCTCTGAGTTGGACTATGGAAGTGAGGGTCATTTTGCGTGTGCCAATGACCACAATTTTCAATGCGTTGTGCAAATCATCATCCGAGCAAGGAAGGGGGGGGGGTATTGGGGGCTACCGTTTTTGCGCTATGTAGGAGCTGGGATCCTTAACTTGCATCTTTCAGGGGGTCCTTAAAGGGTGTCTTGAATGTGGCGTGTGGGGCACGTATTGCTTTTTATAAGATGCACAATGTCCTCTCGGTCTTCGTGCATGCATTCTTGAAAGATGACTGTGAAGCGCCCATTGTGTGCCCTCTAGGCTCTCATTTTGAACCCTTTTTGTGCCCTCCACGTGCCCATTGCACACTATGCGCCATTGAAGTGCCCATGCTACACCTCTTTGGTGCCTGTTAGGCAGCCAGTAGGGGCCCTTTATGTGCCGCCTAAGCGCTGATTAGGCACCCATTAGGTGCTTTCTAGCATCCATCAATTGCCTATTAAGTGCCTTGTAGGCATGCAGTATGCCCCCTCTAGGCACCCATTATGCGCCCTCTGAGTGCCCATTAGGCACCCATTATCTGCCCTCTAGTTGCCAAGTAGGCACCCGTGGGGCACGTGTGGGAGTGTGTGTGACCCAGGGCAGGTACAAGAAATCTCACGGGGCCCATTGAGTGTCGCGGCTTCCAATGAAGGGCATCTACAGAATGACTTGGCTATGGGGCAATTAGACGTGGGAGAGATGCAAGGCACCATGGGACTGGAATGTGTCTTGTTCCCCCTATGTTGCTGGAACCATGGCATGGCGGTCCACAAACCGAATAATACAAGTTTGGGCCTGGAAGGCACCATTCAAGAATCTATGGACAACCTCCCAGAATACATACGTCTCCTATGTAAGAAGGGAAAGGCTCTTGTACCTTGTATCTTGCAGAGGTGTGTTGCTTTGTGCTAGTAGAGGGCGGAAAGGGTGCAAAAAAAAGACCAAATCAGAACTCTGAAACCTGAATGTCATCCCCCCTCCCTCTCTGATAGTGCATGAAATGCAACCTGCTGATTCACCCCGGCCTTCAATCTTCACACCGCTGTCTTCTTCAGCCTACAGTCATTGTGTGGGAAGCCTACGGGCGTGGCAGTCTCCCACTGCATAACCTGGTTTCAGACTCAGCTACTCCTCACTATGTGTCAGATCCGCTACCACAGTCATTTGTGGGATCATCGTAGCACTGGACAGCTCTGAACCTTGATCCCGAGGGGTTACCTCGAGTACTGTGAAGTGAGCAGGCTACGCCACCTCATCTTGGTCTGAGCCAAAAATAAAAAAGACCAAATCAGAACTATTGAGGACAGTAGAGATTGGAAAGTGTGTGGAGTTCGGTGTTTTCTACTCTCCTAGGCCCAAAAAACAATTTTGCAACAAGTCCCCGCACTTTAAGTTTTTTTCCCAGTTTTGAGAGAGTGGCGGGGGCGCGGTGAGGCCTTGGCATTGAAGGCACAACCTGCGGGCACAACCTGGGGAGCTTGTCAAGCGGCGGCAATTTCCGAATCTAGCAACACAGCGATCCGGGATTGAAGGAGGGCAAGCTTCGTGTTAATGTGTGCATACATCACTTTTAGTTGCATCATGCCGTCGGGTAACGACACAATAGAAGAGGAAGAGGGTCTAAACGGAGGGACCTACAACGAGAGAACCGAAGAACCGGAGCAAGTCGATGACGACGAAGATGCAGAAGATGAAGAAGAAGAGGGTGACGAGGAAGAGGAAGCGGAAGAGGAAGCGGAAGAGGAGGAAGCGGAAGAGGAGGAAGCGGAAGAAGAAGCCGAAGAGGAGGAGGACGAGGAGGACGAAGAGGCGGAAGAGGTCGAGGAAGATGAAGAATCAAGTGAGATTAAATTGAAAATCAAGTGCGGACCTGAAGTTCGTGTGTTGACCGTTACGAGCACTACATCGTATAATCATCTGATGAAGACATTGAAAATGGACTATGGTGAGCTTGAATCCATGACCTACGAAGACACGGATGGGGACACAATTTCCATCCGCAACCAACATGATCTAACCCAAGCGTTTGATTATTACCTTGAACATTTAGAAGGAAGTACTTTGCGGGTTTGCATTGTTAAGACAGAGCCACCAAGTGATGGTTCGCTGGGCGAAAGTCAAATACAAACTATTAAACGAAAGAAGCAACCGGATAGTGCTCGAAGAACCGACGTCGCGTTTCCTGTAAAGACCAAAACTCCGCCGAGCTTCACCCAGGAAGGTAGCTTAGGCGCCACCATGGTTGATACTGCCGCAGCCGGTTTCAAGTGGAAGAAAGGCAACTTGCTCGGGAAGGGCGCTGTGGGGTCGGTCTACTTGGGGATGGTTGAAGGAAGTGGTTTGTTGATGGCTGTTAAGGTAATCGAGCTTGGTGAGTTGGAGAAGCAAGATCCCAAGGACGCCGAGAACTTCAAGCATGAACTAGAGTTGATGCAGACGTTCAAGCATGAAAACATTGTAAGGTACTATGGGTGTGATCATGACCGAGATAGCAACACCCTAAACATCTACCTTGAGTACGTGCCCGGGGGTTCCCTGGCGTCTTTGATCAAGAGATTCGGTTGCCTGGCCGAGGAAACAATCCGGCATTACACACGCCAAGTATTGCAAGGGCTCAAGTACTTGCATGACTGCGGCATCGTACATCGAGACATCAAGGGGGATAACATCCTTGCCGGGGACGATGGAACGGTGAAGTTGGCCGACTTTGGGTGCTCGAAGCAGTTAAATGAATTGGTCGACAAGTATGCATCTCTTTGTGCTTCCTTGCCACGCTAAAGGATTCTTGGTTTGGTTTCGGTTTTGATGCGACAACAAAGCCCCAACTACAAAGATGAGCGTACCACCGTATTTTGCGGATTAGGCCTTGCGTTCACGTTGCACAACGTTGCCTCCTCAACAGAAAAGGGGACATAATCAAAGGTGAAGAAAAAAATTGAACCCACAAATTGAGCGCGAAAATATGTTGCACCAATTGCCTTTTGTTTGAACTTCACGCATTGCGAACGTCGTTTCTATCGGCATCACGGAAAGGGGAAAAAGTTATCACCCCGGCAATCACCCGTCAAGCAGAGCTCTCGCTTCCCCCGATGGACGAAACCGATAGCAAATTTGCCGCCTTGGCGACATGTCACACACTACACTGCAACCCATCTCCAGGCCAATGACAAGTAGCTAGCGATGCATGATAAGTATTTATGCGTGGCAACGTCGACCCACCAAAGTACAACTTACTTATTTATTTTTTTTTTAACAAAGACCATGCCTCCACGGTGCATCCACCACCCTGCGGGTGTTTCAATAGGTGCCGCGGCACACAAGTATCCCGCCTTTTCCGCACAGGGCACATGGGTGCAGCACGATGGTGGGTACACCGTATTGGATGGCCCCGGAGGTGATCACGGACGACACTGGGTACGGGCCGAAGGCCGACATTTGGTCCGTGGGCTGCACCGTGATCGAGATGATGACCGGGAGCCCGCCGTGGCCGGAGTTCCAATCGATGTGGGCAGCGATTTACCACATCGCGAACTCCGAAGGGCCGCCGTCTGGGATGCCCACTGACCTCTCCCCCACCTCCCAGGAGTTCATGGACGGATGTTTCGCCCGCGACGTGGACTCCCGGCTGACGGCCGATGATTTGTTGGCGCTACCATTTTGTATGGAGGTGCCGGGGTCGCCGAAGTAAACCGCGGCGGACGCGCGCGCGCCTTACCGGCGGTACCAAGTGCAATTGAGTGCCCCACTGCCAGAAATGTGACGTGAAACCCGTGTACACCGTCGCGTTGAGTTGAGGGCAAGGAGGGTGCTCCGACGCGAGACTGCGTCACACGTTTTGGTCAGTCACTCTACGAGCCCTTTGGGGGGGGGGAGTCGGGGACGCGGCCCATGGACCAAGGCTCAACGGAACCCGCGACCGATGACCAGATGGCCTACGCCGGACACGATGCACATGGGAATCGGGTGCACTGGGCGGCGGCACGGCCCCCGGGCCCGAATCAGAAGTTTTTTTGGGGGATTGTCAACATGACGTCGCCATCCCCCCCCCGCTCCCCGTATCTCCCGTCAAGCGCGTGCCTCCCTTTGCCTCCCTTCGTTCTTTTAGGCGTTCCGCGCTCCCATGGCAGACCTAGTGGGGGGATGACATGCGCTTGACGCCAGCGCGGGGAAGATCTGGGGCGACGATGCACGTGGGCGGGGTCTCTAATGCATCGTACGACTCAGCGGGCGGAGTGTGGGGGCGAGGCCTGACTTGGAATTGGCGGGTGGCAGCGGGTCATGCGTTACGAATGCAGGGGGTCGGCAAGGAGGGGCGCGCGCGCACACCGCACACACACACACACACACACACACACACACACACACACACACACACACACACACACACACACACACACACACACACACACACACACACACACACACACACACACACACACACACACACACACACACACAAGCGCAAAAAAAAAAAGAAGAATCTCTCTGCGGTGTTTGCTCGCTCAGACGATTTCGCCTGCGAGACGACTGCTGGCTCACCATGCTACTGCTCTCCCCGCAGCCCCCCCCCCCCCCCTGCCCCCGCCCCCGCACGGGCCATAATGGCAATTTCCAGCGTCACATCACGGTCCGCCATTGGTGCGTGCCCCGCTTAAGAGGAGGCCCTGCCTTCGGCCGGGGGGGTGGGGGGATGTGACGCAGGTCTCCAGCACGCCCCTACCTCCATAAGCCATTCCCGTCCATTTGCGCAGTAGCGCGGGACCCAAATGGGCTGGTGCCCTCCTGAACATGAGCAATCCCTGACTCAATGGCTGGGCCCTGCGTGGCCTGTATGCCCGGGGTCTTCGATTGCACAGCCGTGCTTGCAAGGGCGGCGATACTTGGAGCTCGTCAGCTGAAGTTGGGATCCTGTCCGCCGATCCGTCTACGGTAAGGGGCATGACTTCCTCAACATTATGCGCCCCAAAGACACGTGCGCGCTCGCTGGAGAACGCTCCATAATCTGATGCCCTGTTGAGCAAAAGGCTGGCGCGCACGCAAAAGGACATGATGTGACGTTTAAGGGCATTCGTCAGGAGTAGCGTCAGGGCCGCGTTTTACATCCCAGGGCCTTGCTGTGCCATTGGTGGCACACTCGATGAATAATGGTCCTGCTTCTTGCTGGTGCGCAAGGGGATTGCTAACCCGAAATGCGGTGGGCTTCTGGCAGCCGCACCAAACCCTTTGGGTGTACTGCACACATCCTTATCAGATGTGGTGGCGAGCACCCTCCGAATCTCCTGGCCCGTGTTTGCACGCCACGGTTTAGTGGCGTATGTTGTCTTCTTCGTCGTTGCTTTAACCTCAGTATGGCCCGGTCCTTTCTGAAGCTGCGTGCCGTGACATTCTATCCCTCATCCTTTGTGTGTTCCCGTGGCCATCTAATTGCGCGTGGTGTGCATGTGCTCTGATTGAGTTCTTTAAGGTTGCGAGGTGATGCGTGGGGGAGGAGTTCTTTGGATGGAGACATGCGGATGGACTCGTTGAAAACAGGGCGGAGGGAATAGATGGATGGTTGGACTAATGGTGTTGTGCGCATGGCGCATCTGTGTGGAACTCGTATGTGGTTTTCTCACCCAGGCTGCAGGCACTTCAAAGGATTGTCAGACAGCACTTGATCGTTGGGTTTGGTGTATAGGTGTATCAATTGATTGGGCTCTCTGGGAAGGGCATACAGGCAGACGAACAGACACGCATGGACACTATCAGCGGTGGAAATTGGGTATGCCGCAGATTGATGCAGCAGCAGAACACGCAGTGCTGCTCCAGTTACAGAGCAGATGGGGGATGCGGTCATACATGCACATGCGGTAAGATGGACATGAATTTCCGACCAACTTGTGTTGCGTCGTTGGCAATGATGCTTGCACGTCAGAAACAGGGGTTGGGTTCTCATTTTTCAACGATCTTCATGTGTGTTGATGTCATGTTCAGGGCTTCACATATCGCCTCTTGTCGCAAATATGAATTCTGTTGCAACCCAACATCTTGAGCCAGTCTTGGGCCTCACCCCAGCTGTACCAGAAGATTGTGGTGATCCTGGTGCCTGGGGGTCAATGGAGGCTCTTTTATGCCATGGTGATTAGTTGGAGCATGTGTCCTGTTCAAACAAACAACGCTGCTGATTACTTCGTGAAGGGGCTTATCCAGTACCCGGCCGCACGACCTTTCATAGTTCCGATTGTTATTTCTTTTCACAGGCAGGATACTGGATTGCACATCCATTTCAGATGTCACACCACTCAAAACCTAATGCTATGGCAAAAGGGTCTGGAGATTCAGTAGATTCAGAGTGGAAGGTCGCTTCTGCCTCCGTCCCTGGACCTACGCTTGGGTTGTGATGTCCTGTTTCGCTTTATGCTATCGCTGACTGGTCACGAACACCCCCTCGGCGCTTTTTAACACCAGCCATACCATACTTACCCCCTTCTCATTTTCTGGCCCCATGGCTCATTACCTTTGATTCAGGTTCGACCCTCTTTCAAATCTATGAGATGTCTCGCTCTAGCGAGCGAAAAAGTCTGCAGTATGCACGGTTTGTCTTCTGAGCTTGAGACAATTCCAGTTTTGCTGAATGTATTGTCTGGCTACACAACATATCCACAAACTAGGGAAATTGTTTTCATGGAACAAAGCTTTTTGCAACATTTTTAGTGATCCTTCAGCCTGCTCAACGTTTTTGAAACACCATCCCATTTGACCATCTACTTATGTCCAACATGAGGGTTCTGGTCCCTGGACAGCAGATCGAAAGCAAATTTGGCCCAAAACTCATCTGAATCTCCATTGCCAATGAAGCTACAGTTGAAGCTGGTGCAAGGCCTGGAACACAGTGGCAGCATCCACCTTATTATTCAAGCCTTTCACTCCATTGTATCGATTCTGCTTTTTTTGTCTGAAATCCGTTAATGTTGATTAATCTTCCCTGTCGCACATGGCATTAGATGTAAATGCTTTCAGTGATTTTTTGATGATGAATTGTTTCAGATGCTGGGGATGTATATGTTGCCATGTTTGCCTGGGATTTGAGTCACATTTCTAAATGTGTGTCCATTTTTACCAGGTCTCTTCTGTACATGCACGTGCACATTTGTGAGGGATGGGAGAGGCAGGTAGTGAGGGTCAAACCCACCTTGGGGGAAACTGGTTCAGAATAATATTCAAAACACTGAAATAGATTTCTTGCAGAATGTTGTGTTTTGAGCACTCAAAGTAATGCCTTCTGCTTCAAAATGTGGTTCATACCAAGTAGTATTGTTGTATGAAAGCCTCAACCAATGTTCCTCTGTCAAGGATTCTTTTGTGCTTTTTCAACCACATGTGAAACAGGTGGGGAACATGTGCCAAGTGTGTTCTGCAGAGAGAGACAGAGAGAAAGAGAATTTTCATTTCATTTGAGGGGGACTGTTCTTGTATAATTTTCTTGCAGATGTTGCCAAATAGTGTGCTGTCGCCTATGCTCGGAAATGGAGCACCACCAAATTGAGCACCAGGTGAAGGCTTTGCCGAACGAAGCCTAATGCAGGGCTTAAACACGGAGGCAAGCCCCCCCCCCCCCCCTGCGAGGGCAACGAGCATGTTTTTGTTGGGAATTGAGGTTTTTCTGGTTGGAGCTAGGAGGCAATTTTTGTGATCGTTTCCTTCGCCCCGATCACAAGGTTGCAATCTGGGGGAGGGTGGTCAGGTACGATTCATTGCACCAAAGGATTAGGGCCCCAACCTTTTACCCCGATGCTTTTCGGGTCCCTCGCGGGTGATGGCAGAACGGTTTTGGTTTGAACCCATGACCCTGATTCAAATTGAAAATTTTGGTTTGTTCATCAGTTGGTGTACGGCCAGCCTATTGGACTGATCCATATTCTGCTTGAACACCACCAGATTGGGCATCAAGAGAAGGCATTGCCGGAGCCTAAGGCGCAATTTAAACGTGGACGCAAGCCCCCCCCCCCCCCCGGCCCCACGGCTGCAAGTGCAATGAGCACATTTTCGGTGGGAATTGATGTATTAGCATCGGACTTAGGAAGCTCCCTTGACCATTTCCTTAGCTCGTGTCACAAGCTTGCAATGTGGTTGTGGTTTTTGGATGGTTGGGTATAGCTCATTGCCGCAAAGGGCAAGAAGACTAGGCGTATAGCCCGTTGCTACGCCCCCCCCCCCGTGGTCACACAGTGAGACCAGCAAGCACATCCCTGAGATTCCTCGCGCTGAATGGGAGCGATACATTGTATTGCCTGCTCCATCGCCACTGCCAGAAACAACTTCTGCAAGAGTTGCTTGGTGGGAAGTGAAAGCTGCTGATATTTTCTTTTTTTGTCGCCAATTGCTGTATTTTTTGTCCGCCGCCCTCGGTCTGCATGCCATGTCCAGAGGGCCTTCAGTTTGTTGGGACACATCCTAACTCATGATCGTCTCAATATGAGTAATGAGACATTGCGCCATTTGGCAATTATGTCTGTCAATAAAATGGACAAAAAGCGGAAATGTGACGAGGAGGAGTAGCAATATGACCACTCACGAAATGGTTTTGTTCTGTCGGTCTTTGCAGGGTGTCAGGAGATGCATTCCTTTGTTTTTCGTTCTGGGTTTTGCCTCCTTTGTAGCGTTTTGGAAAACTGGGTACCCCCCACCAACGGCTTGAGGCATACCGCGGCATGCATTGGGGGGGGGGATTGCGGTCCGCAATTTGTCGCAATTTTCCGCAATTTTGCAATTTTCCGCAATTTTTCGCAATTTTTCTGACTTGTCCATCTTGCGTGCCTGTTGGTGTCCCTTCCTGTCAATGGTGAGCCAGATTAGTGTGCACAACTATGCAAAACAATGAGACTCCATTTTGTCCACGCTTGAAGATGACTGAACAGTTCTTTCCTGTGCTACAGGGACATGCTGCAATGTGTGTCTGACAACTATGACAACAGACAACTATGACAACTGACAACTGCCATTTTCTGGTGTGCCATACTCCGTTCCTCTTTTTTTTACCACCAGCAATATGGCATCACCATCTGAGACACTCTCCCTTGAGCCAGCTTCTAAGGAGGTTGTTGAGTCTGGTCCCTTAAAGAGGAAACGTGGGGCTGGTCGTGGAGGTGCAGGGGGAAATTCCATGGTGATATTGAGGGGTGCCTCTTGTAGTTGTGGTGCCCATGGATGTTTTGAATGACCTAAAGAAAAAATTTGTTTCACCTGTCCAGAATTGCTGCACCTTAAGGGCTAAGGAGGGTTGCTTACGGTATCGCAATTTTCCCCACAAATTTTCCGCAAAATTTCTGCAATTTATCGCAAATTTTCCCGCAATTTTTCGCATTTGGATTCCCCCCCCCCCCCCCCCGGACCGCAATCCCCCCCCCCTGCAGCATGCCGCGGCACGGCAAATCACCTTGAAGAGAGGTTGTTAGATCAAGCGCAGTCGCGGGCGTCGTATACCCCCCCTTTTTTGGGGTCATTCGCGTAGAAGGCATGATATTTGATGTCCAACCCCTTGTAAAATCATTATTTTGCCCAATAAGACAATCCCCCAATGGATTTTTTGATTCTGAGGCCTCTACCCCCTAAAACTGCATATCGCTTTTTTGAGGGTTGGGGGGGTTCAAAAGTTTTCGCTCAGAAGGCTCCAAGCAGTGGGGAGGCACACTGCTGTCACATCAAAACCCAGTCGAGTGGTACCTCAGCCGACAGTAGAGTTTTCGGTCGGCGGTTCGAATCCTGGTCGGTCGGCGACAGTCGGCGGCGTCGCCATCTTCACCCGGCCGGGATTCTAACCGCCTAACCGCCTAACAAGTCCGCGGTCGGCTGCATTACCATTCGACCACAGCACGCCCCGAGAGCAGCGGTCCTCACCACTGCTTGGAGCCGGGTCTGCCACTGACAACCCAAACTGTGTGTTTCTGTCTGACTGACTGCTGGCGTGGCTAACTGACTGATTGGCTGACTGTCAGCCTCTCTTCTGACTGTCAGCCTCTCTTCGAGGTGCACTGCCGAAGGCAATAGAATTTTTCTGGGGGACCGTTGGTGCCTGCTCAGGCGCCTTTGGCGTGTGCCAACAATAGGCCCATGAGCCCCTGGCCGAGACCCCCCCCCCTGCCCCTGGCAATCGAAAATCGGCTGTGCCCTAAGTTTTCGTCTCCGTTTTGTTTGTCATGTCGCTGCAATGACTGCTGTGGATCATTTGTTCCTTTGTGACAGTGTGACTATATTACTTCCAGTGGTTTACGTTGGGCCACGCAACAAGCCGGCCACGCCCTGTGAATGCCCACACTCGTACATTATGCACGCTGACCCTGACAAGTGACACTCCCCCGTTGTTGTGAGGGCCATGCTGGGGTCTTTTTCCGTTGATTGAAGGGGTTACATGCTGAGGACGCATGCGATTAGAACTTGAGCAAGGGTGAATCAGTTTCTGAAGGTTTTTTTTCCTTTTCGTACTTTGTCTTCGCTTTTTCCTGGTTTTGCATTCATATCGAAGGCGTGGTTGACACTGGGCAGCCTACTCTGTAGTGTTGTCAAGAGAAGACAACGTCCCCTCTCTTTGTGATGGTAGGCCTGCTGTAAAGATGCTATATCACTCTTGCCTCGCACCAAAATGTAACATACCCCTGCTAAGAAGTCACCTTCGCAGCTGTCGGACTATGTCCACTGAAAGCAAAAAAAAAAAGATCATTGAATGCTTCACATATCGGGTTAGGATTTTTCTGGGGGTAGTTGACTTGGGGAACACCAAGATGGTGAGGAACCACCCTCAGAGCCAGACGACCAACCTTATCAGTATCTTCCCCTTTCATTCCCTACCCTGTACCGCAAGGTCTCAGGTGAGGAGCCTACACCAAGGCAGGCAGGGCAGGACATAGGTGCCTGGTGCTTGCACCGCAGAAATTCCACCCAAGGGGAGCTTGTTGACTGATGGCATCCAGTCCCCGTGACAGCCTCAAACTGCTGTGATGTGCCAGTGCCACAACCTATACACCTCCTTTCTCCGCCTCTGGTCCCCTCCCCTTACACAGTATTTACCCAAGGCTCCCAGCAATACAAGATTGAAACATGGAAGGGGGGCAGCAAGAGGGAACAGGGCAGGAGAAGGCCATGGGCTGACTGATGCCACGAGGTAAGGCATAGGCAAAGGACAGATATTTTGTGGTGCTAGTGCTGTAAACCTTCTTACCCAGATCATCGCTGAATATTACGCTTGTGCCCTTTTTGTGCGCATGCTCATGTGTGACAATACGGTCTGTACCCCATCGGGATCTCCAACAGTGTCCATAGCCTGGGCCTGGGAGTCACAAAACTGTCGCAGTGTGAATGATGACTGTGCCCCAGCAATGTATTTCCCTGCAGGGACATGACATAGACTCAGAGGCAAGTTTCCGACCCATCTCCACAACGGCGTGAGGTTGCAGATGAGACCCCCATCCCTTCCCCGCCCGCACTGCCTCGTAGACCCCCTTGGGTCGTCTCTGATATCCCTGGGGGCAGCCCCATATGCCTGTGACTGTCTCGCTGTTCGCTGTTTGCAGTTGGAGACATGAACACGTCGCCCATGCGCCCCATCACCCTGACGGTGGGGCCGGCCAGCCGCGCCGCGTCCGCCCCTTCCGACGCCTCCGAGGGCAATGATGCACCGCTCAGCGGGCGGCAGCCGACCCTCTTATCGGAGAGCAGCCTGGGCCCTCCCAGTCCCCTCACTGGGCAGACTCTGTCCGGCCTGACCCCCGTTATAGAGGTGCAGGACGACGTTGCGCGAGTCCCGAATAGTGGGCTGGCGCAAGCAGACCTTCTGAGCCGGAGCCAGGCGGCGCTGGCACCGGCTGATCTGGAAGAGCCGCCCGCGCAGTATGACCCGGACAAAGAGTCGATCTACTCAGCCTCGGGGCCCGAGGGCGCCGATGACAATTTCGACCCGGAGATGCAGATGGACGACACGGACCCGCGCAACACCATCGGCCCCTTTGAGTACCGCTCATCACTCAAGACGGTGCGGCTTCTGGTTTGGAGGTTTGTATTTGGGGATGAAAAATGAGGTTTCGGGAACGGAGGGGGGTCGTCTGCTGACGGGGGGGGGGGGGGGCGCCATCAAGGCCGAGTATGTGTGCTGGTCAGTATTTCCGGGTGTACGCAGTGGTTTGGGGTTTCAGGAGGAAATGGTGTACACTGCCTGTCCTCAGGGGGTGGAACCGTGCACTGCGCGCGCGCTGTGCGAAAAGTAGGCTATTTTGGGGCATGCGGCCGTACTAGAAACCCGTTTGAAGACGGGTATTTTGATCCTTCTTTCGCATTGGGGATATGGTATGTTTGGATTTTCACCCAGTTTCACCCATTTTCACCTATTCTTGTTTTGGGTGACTCAATTTGTACAAATTGCCCAAGGAATTCAAGACCTTGGTGGGAATCTACAGGCATTGTCTATGACGAGATTTAGCCCATTACGACAACCCCAAGTATCAGGACTATCATGATGTTGCGGTGCATGTTGACGGAGGTTAGATGGCCCATGACAAGACATGCTCGTATGGCCGACCATATAATACTGCTCTTTTTTGCCATGCACACGTGTGTTTCCCCAAGGGTGGGTGGACTCCAGGGTGGTCATGGGAAAGTCGCATAACTATTGGGCATCGTGCGCGCGCTGTGCAGAAACACCCCCTCAGGCGGTGGTGAAACGTATAGGTACGTGGGAGTGGGACCGTTGCCCCTCTGCTCACAGACGCTGCTGCTGCCCCTCGGCGTCCGTCCCACACCGGCGCCGGTGATGCATCACCTTCTGGCTCTCCTCGAAGTGGGGGGGGGGGGGGCAGCTTGTTTGGACCGGTGCACTTTATGTCTCTGGGCGTTTGCAGCACCCGGGTCCCTGTTCCGGTTTCTGTGCTGATTGGTTGCATGACCATCCCACCATGATATTGTTGTCTTTTCTGCTCTCTACCGAGCCGTCCGTGGACTGGGAAGTCCAGCAGGGGAGGGGGGTTGCTGCTGTGCCTGATGGCGCTCAATCATTGTTCGGGACTGACAGCATCTGTTGCCTCTGAAGGTGCTTGAAAGGTCAGCGACTACCGCCGGTTTCTTGGGGCGCACTGTGCACAAGGATGCCCTCCAACAGCCCAAACAGGGGGCACCGTCAAATGATACCAACACACATTTTCGCTGGCACCATGATATTTGACGCTGGGACACCCTTTCCGGACACCCTCTCTGGGCAAAACGCCTATGCGAAGGTGGGACAAAACATAAAACAAAAATGTGCCGAGAAATGAAAAGAGAAGGTGAGCAACCACCATAATCTGCTCAAGATTTAAACAAAAAGGGCTCTTTCAGGCGACGGAACCCCTGCTTCAGGCCTGTTACCCTCCACTGCCAAATATTGATAGTCTTGGTAGGGCAGCAAAATGTAGGCCAAGAAACATGAAATCACCTCCAAGAGAGGTCGTTAGATCAAGCGCAGGCGCGAGCGTCATATACCCCCCTTCATTGGGGTCGTTCGCGTAGCATACCCCCATTTTATGGTTTCTGACGTCCAACCCCTTGTAAAATCATCATTTTAGGACCAAAAATGATCCCCCAATGATTTTTTTTGGATTTCGACCCCCATACCCCCCCCCCCCCCGCACTTGGGTTCCCCTTTTTGGGGGGGGGGGGGCGGGGGATGGGACTGGGGTCAAAACTTCTTTGCGTATTGTGGCCGCTGTGTGCGTATTTGGACCTGGGTCGTGAAGAACTTTTTTCTGGTATATGGACCCCCTAACCCATGGCGGGGTCTCGGGTCCCAACTCCAAGTACCCCCAGTCCCCCCCCACCCCCCCATATGGCCCCTTGCTAGTGAGGACTTGACCGTTTTCACGCTGGGTAGGCTGTTTAGTGGCACCTGAAAGTTTTTTGAAATTCAATTTTTCATGAAACCCTTCCGTTGCCCCTAGGATGGGGTTGGGCGATCATTCGGTGACAATACGGGTACTTGAGCAACTATGGTGACCCATGTAGTGGCCGCCAGGCCCATCTAGCCCGTGCCATGGGCCCTCCGAAAGCCCCAAAATCACCTCGCAGAGGTTGTTAGATCAAAGCTAGGCAGGCGTATATAGGGGAAAAAGCCACATACCCCCCCCCCCATTTTGGGCCTTTTTGGGGCTATTCGCGTACCCTACCCCAAGGGGCTGAATTGTTAGTTTAACCCCTTGTAAAATCATTATTTTGTCCAATAAATGCATCCCCAAATGAGTTTTTGGTCAGGACTCCCCTACCCCCCCCCCCCCGACTTGAGACCCACTTTTTTGAGGTTTTGAGGGAGGTGTGGGGGGGGGTGGAGGGGTGGGGGGGGGTCAAAAAATGACCCTCCCTTTTTTTTAGGTCGAAAATCATGCATCTTTTGGTTGTTTTCGATTTTGAGCCGAAAAAGTGTTTCTGGGTCTGGACTGACCAAAGCAACTCGGCCGCCACGCAAGATGAGGCAGAGGATGAGGCAGGAGTGTGTGTGTTGTGTTGCCAGAAGCGCTCCACCGTCGCAGTTTGTGATGAGTGTAAGGAGCACTAATGTACTGAATGTATTGACACCCACACTTGTGGGAGCAATTTTGTTTGTTAAGTACAATACAAATGACAGTTAGAGTTGTTGAATTCACAGCTATTGCTTTATTATGCAACGTGCTTTGTAGGGAAGGTGTGCAGTGCAACATGGTCTACCTGGTGGGGCTTCTCCATGAGAGGGTAAATCCGGGGCGGAAGTCAGGATAGTCAATAGAAAAGTAGCGCGCCGGGCACGCGCCGGGCAAACATTCCCTTGTAGTACGGTTCCCCGGGATGGGGGGACCGTCACTTGGTGGCTGCCCCCCACCAACTCCATGGGGTTTGTATGGGGCGGAGTGGGGCGAGCGCTAATGTGGTTTATGCACTTCTCGGCCATTTTTGCTATGTTGGCGGTTTTGGCAACCTCGGTGACCCCGTGCTACCCACTCTGAGGGGTGCAAGTGCGGATGTTGTGGATAACTACTAGGATACGAAGGGACGTTTTTTGCAGTCTGTAGCCCTGCCGAGGGCCGGTCGAAGCCCATGCCAGGGACACGAAATGACTGTTTCCACCAATAATGGCTTACATGAGTGAATGGGCTGGTGCACATCTTGCTTATGCAGTTTTTCACCCTGGACAGCTCAAAAATCGATTTTTCCGAAAACTTCCGAAACTAAAAGGAGGGATCCCGAACCCTCACCTCTGCCACACGTAGTTTGCTACCCGTGCTATTGCCGAACCCTCACCTATGCCACACCTAGTTTGCCGCCTGTGCTATTGCTACTATTCCTAAAAAAACTGGAAGGTCATTTCGACCAATTTTACCCCAAGCCAAAACTCTTGGGGCCCCACGGCCAGCACCCTCGCTTTGTGGTGGCTGAACTTTGGGCCGACAGGGATATGTAGGGGTACCAAATTTGTACCGGCAAAATAGGGAATTATTGGGGTCCTCAAAGCATTATGTAGGCTACGCTTACACAATATGAAAAAGCCACTAGTGGTGTTCTTTAGAAAACAATTGGGGTTGCGAAACTGGCCCCAGCATCAGTGCCAGCCCCGGTGCCCGCAACAGTGCCCACCCCAGCCCCTGTACCAACCCTAGTCCAAGCCCAAGTCTCAGTTCCAGCCCCAGTGCTAGCCCCAGTACCAGCCCCAGACCCAGCCCCAGTCCCAGTCCCAGCCCCAGCCCCAACCCCCATGCCAGCCCCAGTCCCAGCCCTAGCCTCGCCGCCAGCCCCAGCCCAGGCCCCAGTGCCACCCCCAACCCGCTTCTCAGCCCCAGTCCCCACCCTGGCGCTGGCCCCAGCCCCAGCACAAGCCCCAGTGGCAGCCATCACCCAAGGTATGTACCCATGCCTGGAATTCGGCTCCGAGGAGACCAGCCTCATGTCCAACAAGAATACCGTCCGGTTCACAAGCTCCGCAGCCAGATACCATGACATCTGGCAGTTGCCCATGTCTGGCCGCACGGACGCCAGCCAGGTACCGCACGATACTGCAGACTGCAAACGGGCGTACTCTAAGTGTGACGTCCGTCTGGCCGTGGTCCCACTCTCTGATGCCTACACCCCTACTACTTTTGATCCCCTGGGTTTGACTGATGACCCTACCAACATTGCTCGGCTCATGGGTGTAGAGATCCAACACGGTCGTTTGGCCATGTTCTCTATGTTGGACTACAACCTGTAGGCCATAGTGACTGGCCAAGACCCTACCGACAGCGGGAAATTCCCCATTGATAGCCCCGCGGGCGGTCACACATTCGAAGTCGTCCTCGCAGCACAAGCGCTACTCAAGGCGTCATGCAATGTTGGCAGCGAGCCTAGTGACTCGTCAACTGTGGCGACCTATGAGCGACACCCCACACCAGGTATTGCTGTCCCCGATCTCGGTGGGAGCCCCTCCGTAGCAGTAGGCCAACACCTTGCACGGATAGTGGGCTGCAAACGCGTCCCACTGCGGCACCCTACCCCAGGTATTGCTGTCCCTGATCCCGTTGGGAGCCCCTCCGGAGCAGTAGGCCAACCCCTCGCACGGATGCTGCGACGGGAGCCCGTCTTCGTGCCACGCGCGGTGGGCGGCAAACGCCGCCCTTCCGACACCCCGTCCTCGTCCTCTTCCACATCCGACACGTCCTCCTCATCCCACAGGCGACACAAAAAACACAAAAAACACCGCCACACCAAGAACAAAAAGCAGAGGAGAAACCTCTCCCCCTCCACCCATCCACAACAGTACCCGTACCAATCCCAATATCCGTACCAATACACGACCCCACAGCAGCAACAGTCCCCGCACTCCCAACAGTACCTGTACGGGACACAATCAGCTCCACCCTCACAACCACATTATCAGTACACGTCACAGGCACCACAGCACCCACAACCACAACCGCACCATCCATCCTACCAACTGCCCCAGCAACCGCAGGTACCACACACGCCACAACTTGGGGCGCAATTTGGGGCGTTTGAGAGTGTTGAAGATACCAACAAGAACGGACGACAGCATCTCCGGGGCAAAGTAGCTTACAGGATTCGCTACCAACACGCATCCAGTGCAGTTGTGGCGCATGGTGTGGTTTTCGATCTGGCTGCCGGGGAAGCCACTGTGACGGGCCGCGACGCACCCGACGAAGCCGAAGCCCTGTTCCGACAGCTGCCCGAAACAAACGACACCAATGTGGACCTGAAGTGGTGGCGATTCGAGATCGGCCGAACCTTGGGCCCCAAGGAGGCAGTGCAGGCGGAGGACCACAGGCGGATGGCTACCGCACTGACGTCTCACGATGCCCTGCCGCCGGATGAAACGGCCTCGATGCGATTATAAATGAGCCAATGATCTGGGCTTTGCACGCCTCCATCGCCAGACACGGGACTTCTGGAGAGCACGATGGATCAAGTCCCTCCCTTACCTGTTCCTCTTGTATGCGCTGCTATGGAGCGGCCCGGTCACTTCTATGTGTTCACCAATGCATGTGGTTCAACTACCATCATGGTGCTACGTTGGGCATAGTAGCGGCGCGCCACGACGCCGACGGCGCGTGCTACGACGCCGACGGCGCGTGCTACGACGCCGACACAGGTGGCACTACTGTAACCTGCCGGGCTGGTACGTCCTATTGCTTACACTCATCCATGTGGGACTACCCATTTGGACACCTCCGCACGTGCACGACACTTGTACTCAGCCGCACACTGCACCCTTACGTCAAACACTTGCGCGCCCCCGATTGCCGGGCCTGATCCTATGGGATCTAGCACAACGGCTGATACGTCTGTCCAATGACGTCCACCCCAATCCAAGGCCTAGCCCCCCTCCCCGGCCAGACCTATCCTTCCTGACACTCAATGTTGGGGGACCTTTCCTCTCACGACGACGCGGGGGGCACCTCCTGGCGGAGATTATCGCTGAACAGCCCGCGGTTATTGCCCTACAAGAGTTTCGATTCCGCGGTGGATCCCATCATGCAGCTTGGACAGCGGCTATGGATGGCGACTACCTCCCCATCACCTACGGAGACGAGAACCCGGACACACAATTCCTCGTCCACAACTCCATATCCAGATACGTCTCCAAACTGCCCTCCATGGGGAGCCAGGCCCGTGCCATCAAAATCGCTCTCCCTGGCCACACACCGTACGTCATCGCCAACGTCCACGGGCCATTTTCGCGGGACCAACTTGAAAAGCTGGACGAATGGCTTGCACAGTTGCCGGACCTGGGCATCCTTATGGGTGACTTCAACGATTGTGTGTGGGGACGTCCTTCCCAGCCAACCAGGTACTGGCACCCGCTCCTCGAATCCGGAGCCTTGCTGGACCCGATTTTGGCACATGCGCCAAACACCAACCCTCAAAATCTCGCCACACATTGCCGGGGTCGCCGCTTGGACGCTGTCCTGTTTTCCCCCACGGCATGGGACATTCACCCCCCCATCTCTGCGGACACCATCGACTTTCCCCATGCGGGTGACCACAAAGCGGTCAGAGTCACAGTAATGAACCCATTGGGACCGCGGCCGGCACCGCCGCCGGTCATTGGCAATGTGTCGCACTGGCCCTCCTCGTTATTCCGCAAGTTTTAGCGCCACATGTCCCAATGGTCCAAAGCGCACTCGACTCACCAAGATTACATCATGCACCCACTGGACAGGGCAGACGCCATCATTGCCGCAGCGTCCAGCTTTGTACAAGCACACCCCCGCCCAAAGCCAGTTCAAGACGCGGTCGAACAACGGCTGGCTGACGAGTTGCACCGCAACCCTACCTCCAAGAGGGCCCAACAGGCTTGGGCACACCACAAGGCGACCAATAATATGAAACGGGCCCAACGACACCTGAGACGCTTCCGAAAATGCGCGGTACGCGGCTGCTCTACTTTTTTCAATGCCCTAAAGTGGTGGCTGATCACCCCCTTCCGCACGACCGGCCCGCAACCGGACACGACCTCGGCCGCCGAACATCTTCCGCACTTCGCGGGGGACCCACCATGGAGACCGGAAGAGGCCAAGGCTCTTCTTTCACAAGTCTTAAGACCAGGACGACCAGTAAGCCCCGATCCTCCCTCCTGGCAATCTTTCACAAAAGCGCTACGCCAACCCAAGAACAAGGCGGCAGGCATGGACCACGTGGCGCCACACCTGTACCAGTGGTTACCTAGGGAACTACAGTGGGACCTTTACATAGCGGTGCGCCATGTGTGGGAAAGCGGAGATGTGCCACACCACTGGCTGCAGGCTAGAATAGCCATACTCTACAAGTCTGGCCCCCCTGAGGCAGCCCGTAGTTACCGGCCCATCAGCGTAGCCACGGGAATGTACTCCATTCTTGCCCGCCTCATATTGGACACCTTGCGAGGGCCCATCGATGCGGCACTCTCCGACCCCCAAGCAGGATGTAGACGAGGCTTTACCACATCACAACAAGCCCTCCGCATGTCGATGCATTTGCACCAATACGGGGACGGAGCACCGGTATGCCTCCTGGACATCGCAAAAGCCTACCCCAGCATGCCCCATGAGTGCCTCACCTACGGACTCCAGTTGATTGGAACCCCGGTCCGCATCTACAACATGGTGACCAGCATCTACGCGCGCAGCAAGGGTGTGTACGGAGACGTTCGTTTCTGTTGCGCCGTGGCATCAAGGAGGGGTGCCCCTGTCCCCAGCCCTTTTTGTTCTGGTATATGAGGCCTTCCATCAAACTCTCACGAGGGAATTTCCCAACAGCACCATATTGGCCCATGTCGACGACATCGCCATCATCTCCCCGAACGAATAGGAGATGCAGCACGTCCTGGAGCGCGTCACTCAGTTGTCTGCCATACTAGGCCTCAAGACGAACCCTTCAAAGACACAAGTGTACCGTTGGGCCCCACCCTCCCGCCGTCAGGGTGTGGCACAAAGAGAGTCCCCGACCAGGGACGCCATCACGTGGGGCGATGCGCGATTGCCGCTGCAGCCCCCTATCTTCCACTACCTTGGTCACCTCCTGGCACATCCGACCTGGGAACAAAAGGCACGTGATGACTTCGTGGGGACGGCCGCAAATGATCTGGCGCGATACCAATACTTGCCACCGAATGCTTTCGAGCGGGTGCAGCTGCTGAACACCGTCCTGATCCCACGGTGGACCTACCGCACCTTGTTTCTCCCCAACGACTCAATGTTCAAAACCATGGACACCATGTGCTTGCGGTTTGTGCTTATGGCGGAGGGCATGGAGCTCAATAAGGTCGACGTTCACAAATCATACAACGTCCTCCATGTCACTTCCCCTCACCGCCTGGGCGGAATGGGGTTACACCAACTGTTCTGGGCCCACAGGGCACGCTTCACCACAATGGTACAGAACACATTACGCTCACGTCCGGGATCCATTGGCTGCGACCTTAGCAAAGAACTGCCCTCCCGAGCGGTGCCTATTCGCAACTACCTGGCTATACTCACCCATCTGGGTGCTCGCACCGCACTTCACATAGCACTTCCGCCGCGGCCAGCCGGGGGCCCCAACCTCATCGACAGCGAAAGCTCCGATGACGGTGTCCTCCTGTCAGCCCGCAAAGAGCAGGTGGGGGATGCCCTCCACACGCGCCACTACATTGCCCCACACCGGTACCACGAAGACCCCTCGGCGGGCACGGTGCCTGCGGGATACCGCCCTGTCACCATCGCGGGCATACCGTGCTACTCGAACCAGCAACCGCCAACCGGAACGTCCCTATACTCCGACGGCAGCCTTCAAACAGTTGAGATTGCGGGCTCGGAATACCAGGCGGCGGGCGCAGCAGTGACAAAAGGGCCTCTTAGCATCCTCGCCCGGGTGGCGGGCCCACAACAGTCCTACAGGGCTGAAATGTACGGAGCAGCCATTGGCGCAGCCATCGCATCCGACGCTGACACTCAATATAGCGACAACATGGCTGTCACAAAATGCGCACACCGCCGACCCACGCACGAATGTTCCGACGCCGACATTCGCCACAAAGTGTGCGACCAGGTGCAACACAAACACGTCGCCGCGGAGTGGATCCCCAGCCACCGCCTTGAGACGGAGGCCCGTAACGCGCAGGAACGCGAACAAATTCGGCGCAATGGGGAAGTAGACCTGCTCGCCAAGATGGCCACGTGCCTACCCATGCCGGATTACGACCCCCGGCGCCCCGAAGATATTGCAATGTGCGGCGGGCCCGCCCCCACTCCGGCGCGGAAATGGATCCTCCAGCGGAGGCGTGTTGTCACTTTCGACGGTGCGCACTGGGTATCCTGGCTGCTGATGCGTTGGGACCGACGTATGATGTGGGTTAAATGGCTCTGGGGCCAGGTACGATGGGATGGGACGGGCGCGCCGTGGGACCATACCGGCCCCAAATGCCCCATGTGTCCCCTCCATCACGATACCACTGTCCACAAGTGCCTCATCCACTGCATGCGTTGGAAAGTCGCATTTCGCAACATGTGGCTTAGCACCTGGGGACCGTGGCAAGATACGGTAACGGAATGGTGGAACAGGGCGTCCGCGGCGGACCTACACCATGTCTCCTGCCTTCGCATACCACAGTCCCTATGGGGCCACATCCCCCGAACAATGCGGGTAGACCTCAGGGAGCGTGTCCCAGCCTTGGTTTCTGCATCAACGTGCCGTCCTCGGGGCCTCACTGATGGACTCATACCGCGATGTGCTAGATGATCTGGTGCGGCAATCATGGCACTGGCACTCCCTTTTGCGACGTGCTAGAGTGTGGACCACCTCCGCAGACCAACACTACCAGCGGCATAACCGAAGGATTCAGCTCTTTTCAGTGATGAGCCAATTGTGGGCATGTGAGCGCGCCGCCCACCGGGTGGAATCACCTTTGCCTAAACGTCAGTGCCGCAAAAGGCCCGGCATCCTGGGCCAACGCCCGCCACCGGACATGGCCCCTGCAAAGCGACGAAAGCTCGTCACTCTTGAGGACCTGTGGGGAATGGCACACCGTGATCCAGCATGTCTTCATCCCCTTAAATCTTACGCATTATAGGCTTGCCATATGGCGTGGCGGTTTTGCCTACCGCATCAGAGAGCCCTCTGGTATGCGCATGTGAACTCTACGTCTTTGCCATGTGCCCCGCGTTGCGGGGATCCACTGTATCATATGCTGGAGTCGCCCACTTTCCCAAGCACAGTCTTGAGTACTCTTTGAACTTCTGGAGTCAGTAAAAAAAACAAACAATTGGGGTTGCGAAATTGTTTTACACATAGGGGTTCTCCGTCTCGCTCGGCCGCTGCGGCCAGCCATGCATGCCCCTAGCCGCGGAGACCCGCTCCGCTTGCGGTAGTCTTCACATGCCTGGCCGCGTGATGTACGATCCCCGGCCCGTGGGCGCTCCTGTTGCCCTGGGGTGGCCTGCGTGTCCGTACCGGCAGCATTTGGCAACCCCTTGGCCCGTTGCCCGGCAGCGCTCGCATGATGGCGCCCCATGCGTGGGGCACAGCCCTCCTGTGGAGCCACGCCCCTTGCCTAGCCCGCGCCGAGAGGCTCTGGGACTGGACAGGTGGAGCCTGGCCGACCTCCGCTCCCTCCCCGACAGGTTGCTGGGCTGGCAGGCAGAAGTGGAGCGCCTGGGCAGCTGGCCGGCCCGCCTGGCCCAGGGCTACACCGCCCTCATCCCCAAGGAAGGCCCGCCAGGGCCCCTGAACACCCGCCCGCTCACGGTCCCGTCCATGGTCTAAAGGCTGTGGGCGGGCGTGCGCCTGGCGGGCGCCATCGCGTGGCGGGAGTCCTGGGCCCACCCATTGGTCTTTGGCTTCCGCCCGGCCAGGAGCGCCCTAGATGGGGCGGCGGTGACACAGGTCCTCTTGGAACTGTGTCGCCTCCGGTGGGATGGGCGGTGGCGGGGATGAGTATCGAATAAGTCAAGTGCTTCGAGCTCATCCCCTAGGCGGTCGTGTTGGCCCTGGCATTGGAGCTAGGCATGGACCCGGGCACGCGCCGTGCCCTCGGGGCCATGTACAAGTAGCTCCGCCGGACCTTCAAGGTCGTAGGGGCCCTCGGCCGTTGGTGTCAAGCCACCAACGGCATCCTCCAGGGCCCCCTGGGGATGGGGAAAATTGGCTTGCGCCCGGGGGGGGTCACGGCTGTCGCCTGAAGGAGGGGGGGGGGGGGGGGTTGGGAAATGGACACCTGCGACAGGACCTATGGATGGTCCTCATTGTCAGCCTTTTTTTTTTTTAGTATGCTATACACTCTCTGATTTTTGATTTTAGCCAGATCCTGACTTAGCTTAGTTGGTAGTAGGCCTAGGCTCTGAATCCAGAGTCCTGGGTTCAATCCCAGCTTCATGTAATGTTTTTTTCCCTTCGCTTTCTTCGTCTTTTTTATGTCTTCATGTTTGCATGTTTGCATGTGCATGCCCCCCCCAAGACAGTTTTCTACAGGTCCCCCCATCAGGGGGGACCCTTTGTGTCAGTCACAGGCACACATACCCCTTAAACCCCCCCCCCCCCTGCTCTCGACCCCTTCCCCGAAGCAACCAGCCCCTGACAAGGAAACAAACAAAAGTCAATTAAACACAGGGGGCCACTGACAGCACCACTTTCCAAATTTTATTTTTTCTTTTTTGGCGAACCATCCTTTCTGAGTTAAACATGTGCTGTCTGATGGCTGGGTGCCTGGGTAGACAGGTTTCACCTTCTTGCCCTACAGGGGGGGGAGGAGAGGACGCCCAGGCACCCAAGGGGTCCAAGAGAGCAGGATGGGGTTTAAAAAATAAAAACCTGTAAGTTCCTCTCCTACCCTCCCCGCCTGGGCCACCCCCGCCTTCTTGCCCCCTGCCTTCGGGTTCCACACCTTTTTTGACTTCAACAGGTTAGGGATGTTGCAGACAAGTTAAATTTTTCTGTGCTGTTTTTGTGATGTTACAGGTCAAGAGAACGTCATATTTCTGCCCCCCCCCCCCCCTGCACCTGCACCTGCACCCCTGAACAATTGACTACAGCCGACGAGGTGGCATACCGGCTGCTGCACTGTGCCTGCACTTGCACCCCTGAACCCCTGCCCCATTCCCCCTGCCATTGCCTGTAGACTTCGGACTGTGACAGGACCCATGAATGGTCCCCACTGACTGTTTTTAGTTTCGACCGGTGCCCCTTAGGAATAGACCGGACATAAATACCACCACCGTTGGGGGTAGGGGGGGGGGGGGGACTGGGGGCTGTGTATACCGGTTGTCACTGCCCCGTCACGGCGGGCCAGAAGGGGGGGGGGTTTGGGAAATGGACATCCGTGACCCCCCGTGGGCGCAAGCCAATTTTCTCCCACCCCTGTCGGTGATCCTGGTGAATGTCCTCACCACGATGTGGAAGTGGGAGGTGGACTCCCTACGCCGACAGGTGTGTGCCTGGACGGCCGCCCTCCCCCCCACTCTGGACGAGGCAACGGCCGACCCGGAGGTGGGGGCCCCGCTCCCCCTCAAGGACGCGGGTCCCGGCTACGCCGCGCTAGGGTCGTCGGGCTATGCGGACGACACCCAGGCAGTGGCCCTGGGCGCGGCCTCCCTGCAAGGGACGGTCCCCACGACGGAGGAGTGGCTGCAAGTCACGGGCCAAGACGTGCGCGTGGACAAATCTTTTTCGTAGCGAATAGGGCGCCCTAGCGGTCCTGCTCTGGGGTGTCCCGATCCTGTTGGTGGATACCTTCCACCTTCCACGTCGACGTCGCCATTGGGGACTCCACGGTGACGGGGCCGGTGCTGTCCCGGCGCTTGGAGTTGGGCCGGAGCACCCTCCGTCGCCTCCCCCATCTCTCCACCTATGACTGCCGGGAACGGGCCATCAGCACGCTGGTCACCCCTCTGGCGCTCCATGGAGTGGCGTCGCCTCGGTGACGGACCCTGACTTGCAGGGACTGGCGACCGCGGTCATTGGGGCCCTGTGGAGAGCTACGCGCCTGTCCCGGGCCAAGGAGATTGTCTTCTCGGTCCTGCCCAAGGGTCACTGCGTCTCCCCGGTGATGCACATGCGGTACGAGCTGCTGCTCTGGCTGGCCCGAGTGGGCCGGCGGCCGGGGGTCACCCAGGTCTTCACCCAGGCCATCTGGGAATCGTCCGGCCGCCCGCCCGGGACGGGCGGTGGGGCGCGCGCTCCAAACAGCGGCCACCCTGGGGTGCAGCCCACGCGAGGGCTGGTGGTGCTCGGACGTCCCGGGGCAAGAGTACCCGCTGCACTTCGTGCAGGAGCCCCTCCGCCAGGTCCAACACCGAGTGCGGGGCAGCCTCTGTTGCCACTCCTCGCGCCAGCTAGAGGTGTGGCGCCCGGTCACCACCGGGGGCTGGGCGACGGGGCAGACGGCCCGGCCTGCCGCGGCACTGCGCGTCGCCTCCACGGAACTGGAGAAGTCGCTGCTGCGCGGCCTCATGGCGGGTGCCATGTGGACGGCAGCGAGAGTGTCAGGCCACGGCATGCGGACCAACTCCGCGTGCGCCCACTGCGGGGTGGCACACGAGGACGAGGTCCATGTCTTGTTGGACTGCCCGGAGTGGGAGCAGGCCACGGAGACATGGCGTCCCTGGCCGCGAGACGCGGCGGCGGCCCTCCCCCAGCTTGGGCCGCCTGACCAGTGGCCAGCCTGCTTGCGGTGGGCGGGCCTCTTCCCCCCCTGGCTGGCGCAGGGGGTGGAGCGGGGACTCCTCGACGAGTGCCTGTAGCGCTTGTACGGCATGTACCTGGCGGTCCTCGCCGCCCGCATGGCCGCGGGCCGCGGGGACCAGGCGAGCCACGGGGACTCCCCATTCCCGGACTAGCCGCGACCGCGGCCCCGCAACCCCTTCCCCTGGGACAACTTTGTCGGCCCCCTTCCGGGGGATGTGGTCCGCAACCAGCCGCACCTCCGGCCAGGAGCCCCGCCGGGCTGGCGGTGGCCCCAGGACTTTGTCCAGGACTTGGTCCGGTGGGCACGGGCGCTGGTCCGGATGCCGGGGCCAGCGGAAGTATCGTGGCCTACGAGGCCTTTGTGGGGTGGGCCCCCCCGGCCTCCCCGGATCACCGTCCATGGGGTAGGCGCCTACCGCTCGGGAAGCGGGCCCAAATCCTACGCAAGGAAGTAGGGCTGGTCGAGCGCCACCTAGTGGCGGGCACACTACTGTGCGGGGCCCCCCTGGGACGGTGTCGCTCCCTCCTCCCCCTTGGGGTCCGCGTGTGCGCTGGCCTGTCAGCCCGTCCGTTCTTCGCGGCGCGCCACGAGGTGATGCCTGGCGACTCACTAGCGCAACACGTGGGTCCGGCGCCTGCGGGTGCCGGCCCGTATGTGGCCGCCACTGGGCGACCGTTTTCTCATGGACTACTACCCCCGCCCCCTCGAGGGGGGGGCACCGCTCCTGCCATACGCCAGGAGGCCCCCATGGGCGCCGCCCAAGAGTGTTCTGCTCGTGGCTCCGCAGCGCAGCCGCCCGCCGTGAGCGGGCAGCGGCACTCGGGGCGCGCTCTGCCTGGAGCATGGGGCGCCATCGTGCCCCAGGTGTAGAAGCCCCGGCTAGGGCATCAGCCGCTGCTGCCGTGCCGGACACGAGGGGCATGCCGGCTCCGTAGCTGGCCCGCGGTGCTTGACGGCCCCGCCTTGGGTTGCACGGGGCCGCCAAGTGCTAGTGCCCCGGGACCGGCGCGCATGGGCGGCGGCACTATCCTCCTGGCTCGGCCGGGCGCGCCCCGCTTTCCAAGCCCTCTGAGCCTCGGGCCCCTCGGTGTCTTGTCGGTGCACGCCCCCCCCCCCCCCCCCCCAAGACGCTTGGGGCTCGCCCCCCCTCGGCCCTGGGGCTCCGGGACTCCAGACCCCCGAAGCGCCCCAAACCTAACCTCCCGGCTGACCAGGGGAGGGCAGTGAGTGTGGGGCCATCGCAACCGGGAGGGGGGGATGCCGACTAGCTCTCCCGCCCGCCAACCGCCGGAGACAACTCCGGGCCGGCGCCAACGAGCGCCCATCCTAATGCTGACCCGCAAAGGGCACTTCCTGCGCCACAGGACTCCCCCCCAGCAGAGCAACCCTCCCCGCCGGCGGCTGAGCCTCCGGCGTCACTCCCTGATGTTTTTGGCCGCATCTCAGCGGCCCTCAGCAGCCGCGCCATGCCGCGGCGTCGATCCCCGCCCCGGGCGCGCAGGCGGCCACCAGGTCCATAGCGGACATGCCCCCCCCCCCCCCCCACTCCGCAGCCGGCAACGCGAGGGGGGGCTCCTCGGACCCCGTGGCGAACGCGCCCTCTGCGCCTTTGCCACCTCAGTCCACACTGCCACAGCGGCGGCAGCACGGCCGGGCAAGCACGGAAGAGACCTAGTCCCCTCGCTCGTCCCTCCTGGCCGCCGTGCGGACACAGGCGGGGGGCTTGTAGGGGAGGCTACGGGCGCCTGAACTCGACTCGGCCCACCTTCCCGCCCCTCGACCTCTATACATATGCCAGTGGACGCTAAAAGACGAATGCCCTGTTTGTGTGTTTTTCACCCTATTTGGGTTTTGGGGCGGGGGGCTCCTGTATCCCATAGTGGGGGGGGGGGTCTGGGGCACAACCTGCTTAGGCAATTTTCCAGCCTCGGCAGCTCAAAAATGGAAGTTTCCGAAACTGATTTTTTTGATACTCTGACCATCCAAAATGATCAAATATCCTATGTAAAGCATTTTTTAGCCCCTCTTCATGTGTTTTTCACCCTATTTGGGTGTGGGGGGGGGGGGGGGGGTAGCTCCCAAGGGGGCCAGGGCACAACCTGCTTATGCAGTTTTCTAGCCTGGGCAGCTCAAAAATGGAAATTTCCAAAACTGATTTTTTTGATACTCTGTCCATCCAAAATGATCAAATATCCTATGTGAAGCGTGTTTTAGCCCCTCTTCACGTGTGTTTCACCCTATTTGGGTGCTGGGCAGGGGGTACTCCCAAGGGGGCTGGGGCACAACCTGCTTATGTAGCTTTCCAGCCTCAGCAACTCAGAAATGGTCATCCCTCTCCCCTCTGCGAGGTGCCTTGCCGAAGGCAATGGAATTTCTAGTCAGCGTATCACACATGTGTTTTGGAGCCACAATAACAAAACTCCAATAACAAAATACCAAAAGAGGACAATTTTCCCGCAACCATTTCAGCCAAACAATGTCTCTGCATGCAAAACCCCCAATAGAGGAAGCTATAATGTACATGGTGAAAGGTGTTACAACCCCACAAAACCCGGGGTGTGCCCGGACAAATCAGTTGTGGTTGGACCTGAACCTGTCTGATCGGTGCAAAGCCGATGATCATATACGCGGCTGCTGGAAGCACATCGCTGGGGGAGCAGGGGCGGGAGGTGAACCAAGGCCTTGTCAAGCAATCTGCTAAAACTATCCCTGATGACTATTTTCTTTTTTTTCTTTTGGGGGCGGCGGACCAAGATGGGCTGGGATAGGCTGCTTACCATATGGAACTTGAGACAACTCTCAGGATCAAGGTTCAGAGCTGTGATTCGACACACAGCTGTGATGGCGTGGTGAGAGGATGAGCTGACTCTGATACCACCAGATTATGCACTGGGAAATTGCCACGCCCGTAGGCTTCTCAGTGTGCTCTTGCGGCACAAAGGACTGGAGACTGAAAAAGACAGCGGGGTACATAAAGCACACTGGTCCAAACAAGCTTGCCCCCCCCCCCCCCCATCGAGCAAGCGGTGGGCAGCTCTCTACGGCCATGCTGGTGATGCATGGTTTCTTTATCCGACGCTGATTGCTGATGTCTGACTGACAGCTACTGACTGTGATTGGCTGACTACCTGTGGTCAGGCCCGCAGTATGAGGCCCCCTCCCGCATCTCAGGGTAGTGCAAACCATGTGGCTGGGCCTGTTGGCCACGTCGGTCGTGGCCTTCCACGTGGCCTTCATGATGAGCACGCGCAGCAGCGGCGGGAACCTGCTGCGGGCACTGCTGGTCGAGCGGCGGTTGGACGTGTCGATCTCGCAGGAGGAGTGGGGCCAGCTCACCGGCTGCATGATCTACCGCAGTACGGCGGCCACCGAGGACACGACGTGTGAGGGGTACGCCCGGGACGGGGGCCTACAGCCGTGCGAGCCCTACGAGCCCGGCAACCCCCCGGAGGTGTGTGCGGCCCCGGCGGCCGCAGGAGACGCGGCCAGGGATGTATTGGAACGGTTGGGGACCCCAGGAGGAGCCCCCCCCCCCCCCCCCTCTGGACCCCCCTCCCCCCTCCTCCCCTTCCAGGGTTTGGGGCTGACAGGACATTGCACACCAATAAATAATGAGAACCACAAAAATTTTGCTTCGGCGCCTTCGGCGCCATCTACCTTCGGGGACCCCAGGAGGGGGGGGTGGTCCGGCCGCACCCCCCCCCCCCCCCACTCCTCTCTTCCAATACCCTGGGGGAGAGGGGTAAGGGCCTTATATCTCTGTATGCATCTGTATACAGACGTGCTCTCACCCGCTAACCCTCTATCCTCCCAGGACTTGAAAAGGCGAATGCCCTCCTCTCCTCCAATACATCCCTGGATGCGGCCACGTAGTTCAGCTGTCATGCACCTGACGTAGTTCAGCTGTCATGCACCTGACACCTGAACTGGAAGTTCCGGGTTCGAATCCTGGTGGGGACATAAGCAGGAACGCAGCATCTTAGGCGTTAGGGTGTGGGTGACCCCGCAAGCCGGAAGGGGCGTTGCGAGGGGTAAAGGGCTTGGTGATCGGCCTGGTGCCTTACCTTTCCCTTTACCCTGCAGCCACAGGGGCCTTGGGTGCGCGGCGTCGGGGGTGCGAGGGGTACGCCGCGATGAACCGTGGGGCGCGGCGGGCGTGCGGTGCCTCGGAGGGACGCCCGGACGGCCCATTGTTCTGCTGTCTTTTTGGATGAAGTTACGTCGTGATCCGGCGGGAGTCCAACGGCGCAGCCCCTGCCTCCCACGGCCCGCACACAAGGGCCGGTGTACTGTGGAGGGTAGAGCACACATTCACCCACAGCCCCTGTGCCGCGCGCTCGGGGGGCGCGTTGCAGAGGGTTGTGCCTTGGGCCCTGACCGCCGCCGCTGTCTGGGGCTCCGTGCACCGGAGGCTGCGGGTCTCTGGGGCTGCTACCGAGTGGAGGCTGTTGATGCCTTGGGCTGTGGCCGATGAAGGCAGCAGATGCAGTGTGGGGGAGGCTATTGCTTGTGGCCGCCGTGGCCTTGGACTGGTGCAGTGGGAGGGCTGTTGGAGTGGTTGGTTCCCTTGTTGATGGCCGCTGTTGCTTGGGTTGCTGTGGTGACTGCTATTTTTGACTGATGGCGCCAGAGGCTGCTGCCGCTACCGTCTAGTGCTGCCCTGCCCCACCTCCCCCCCCCCCCCCAGGGTGCCCCCCCCCCCCTCAGGGCCTTGTGCCAACCCCCATGTACCCCCCGGTACATCATAGACCACGGAAAATTGGGGAAAACGGGAGAAAACGGGGGGACACGGGGAGGAACTGGGGGGGAAAGGGGAAAAATGGGGGGGGGGGGGCAGAGAATCACGGGAAAAAAGGGGGGGAAACAAGGGAAACCGGGGGCAAAATGAGGCAAAACGGGGGGTAAACGGGGGAAAAGCAGGGGAAAATGGGGGTGAAATACGGGGGATAAACGGAGGAAACACGGGGGGAAAACGGGGCCGGGTAGGTCTGGGTGCAGCACCGGGTGTACCATGAGGATTGTTGGTGGGTACATCCGAGCACCCCCCCCCCCCCTCCCTCAGGCAGGACCGCGCTCGCCGACAGCAGTGCTGAGCGCAGCAGATGAAGAATGGGAAAACAGAGAACGGGTCGGAGTGGTTGTTACAAGCCCCTGTCAGGGAAATCCTGCAGATACACACACCGGTGCGCACAGGTCCATACTGGAGTCGGCAAACCCAGCATGGACTTGGCGTGAGTATCTGGATGCACCTGGTCAACGGCGCGGGCAGCAGCCCGTCTCTGGGACAGCCGACCCCAGGGTGGCTCAACAGGGTAAGTCACCCGGGGGCTCCGTTGACACAACCCGACAGAGCTCAGACCCACAGAGGGTCGGACTGTTCAGTGGCGAGAGGCCAGTAGGCGCCGCCAAAGGAAAACAATTTTCTACCAAGGCCTCGTGCCAACCCCCCCCCCCCTCCCCACCTTGTTACCTAAAAAGGCACACAGCTTATCGTACGGACACAGTCCATGTTCGCTGCGGCTGTCGGCAAAAGGCCAGTAGACCGAGGCACTGCTGCAATGCGCAACTTGCCACACCACGCGACCCGTCTGCTCGGCCCGTCCACGTGCAACTGCGGCCTGAATGTCCAGTCAGGGAGGTGGTAATTCAGAATGGCATCGAGACCCCGCAGGAGGCGCAAGCCATCCTGCGTATGCGCCGTCCTCTGACCTGCACGGCCCTCAAATACAGCCATTTCATGCCACAAGGGCCCCACATATGCCCTCCTCCGGCGCTGCAGGTCTACACCCACTGGAACTGGCGGTCCCGCTCCATCGAATACGTGCAGTCCCCCCTGTACGCCGCGGCGGGCGGGTTCTGGCACATCCGGCACTGGCAGATCCTCGAGCACGTCCTGCAGGTCTTGCTGCTCGGGATTACGGCGAAGCTGCTGTTCCCCCACCGGTGGTCCGCCGGCGTGCACCTCCTGTTTTGGGTGCCGCAGGTCCTGTTCAAGGTCTGGACGCTGTTGGCCCTGTTCGGCGTCGATTACGTGTACCTCACGTGGGACGGGTGGGTGGTGGGCTTTGGGGTGTTTGTCATCTTTTACGCCCAACTCCTGATCATCAACTGTGTCATACCCTGCGAGCAGCGACCGTTCCGCACGAAGAAGCAGATGGTCATCTTTATAGGTATGCCCTGTGCACGCCCTGTGCACGCCCTGTGCACGCCCTGTGCATGCCCTGGTGCACGCCCTGGTTGGCTGGTAGGTGTGTGACCTTTCAGGGTTCAGCGTCGACAGCCACCACAACACACTGCCCGGGGTTCACAGTTGCATTGTATGTATAGCGCAGTTTTGGCCCATCCCTCTGCGAGGGTTTTGGCTGAAGGCTGCATCCACCAAGCACAATGCTGCCCACTCTCCCAATTCCGTTGTACCCAAGCCGAAGAGGCAACATGGTCGAAGGGCAGGCCGCTGCCCCACGGAGCGGGTCCGTTCGGGGCGCTACCTGGGGCATGCCGTGCCTGTACCCACTTCCCTCCCCCCGCTTGGGCGCCCGGTGTCCACCCCGCCCCCCCAACCAGGGAATCGCTTGAAGGGGGGGAGGGTGCCCCCCTCCCCCCGCGGCACTGCACTGTTTCTACCCCAAAAAGGCATTCCCACACCCCAGCACCAGCCCCAACCGCATTCCCAACCGCCAGTAACCGCCTCCCCGAACCACTTTCACATCCTCTGCGACCGCTCTGCAACTGCTCTCGGACTGCCCCGATGGCCCCCCTCCCCTTCAAGCAAAGCCCTGCCCCCAACTCAGGCGTCTTCGTCCTGGTTTTCGTCGCCGTCGCGGGCTCGCAGTTCATCGCCGATCAGCTGCGCGGCACCATCCCAGACATCCTGTACATCGTCATGTGCCTCTCTGCGAGTGTCCTGGCGACGCTCGCGCTGCTGACCAGCAGCCAGTGGCTGCCCCACGTCCCCATGCCTTTCATTGTCGCCTGCATCTTCGCGAACCAGCTCTGGTTCCACATTCGCCAGCGTGTCTTTGTGAAGGAACTGGGGTACAGCAACCTGACCAACGTCTGGACGCTTAGTGTCGTCCTCTTCTTTATGGAGGTGCTTAGGGACGGCGGCTGTAGCTGCGGGTGGCGGCGGCGGGTGAGGGAACAGGACCCTCAGCAGTCCTCCACAAACAGCGCCCCCAGTCCATCGCTATTTCCCTCCCCCAGGCCCTCCGGGCCCTGGCGGCCCCATTACAAGGCCCAGAAATTCCCACTCCCTGAGCCTTGCCGGAGCACGGTTTTAAAACAGAGAAAAGATGGGGAAATGGGGGGGACGATAGGTGAAGATGAGTCGTTTTTGGAAAACTGAGTAATGTGAAGTATCAATGGTGGACAAATTGCGCATTGTGCATTGTAAACTGCCGCAATCCGCAATTCGCAATTCGCAAATTGCAATGCGAGTTGCGGATTTCGAACTGTGAGTTGCGAATTCCAGATTGTGAATTGTGCATTTTCACGATTTGCAATTCGCAATTAAAAATTTGCAATTCGCAAAACGGGCCTGTGATGGACCTCCTGCGAGTGTCGTTTGAGCCTGGCCATACCCATCCTGTCCCCCCGTACTACAATAGCAAGGCCCAGAAATTCCCGACAAAGCCAGCTAAAAGATTCCCAACAACGTTCCCCAGGAAAAATGGGAAAATAGGAAAAATGGGGGGGAAATGGGAAAAAGTGTGAAGGCTAGGGGAAAATCGAAGAGCCAGCCAGCTGATACCCAACGCCTCTGTTGGTTGCAGACAACCTTCAGCGGAATGTAATGCACCCTTTGTATGGGTGTACATGGTCCATGGGAGAAAAGAGGCAACACTGTGAAAGGGGACCCATGGACCTCATGCAAACCCTTCATGCCCCCCATGTGTCCCCAACTTCTGGCCCATTCTTCCCCACTTTTCTCCTTTCCCCCCCATTTTCCCCCATTTCGCCCCGTTGTTCCACATTTTTCCCGCGGCCATCGCCCAGTATACCCACCCCCTGTGTCCCATCAGCACTGAAAAGCACCATTTTCCACCTTTTTTTTTTTTTTGGGATGGTTCATCACCATTTTCCCCGCCATTCGCAATTGGCAAATCATTTGCGGCTTTGCATTTGCAGTTCGGATAGCAAATTGTGAATCGCGAAATGCGTTCCATTTTTGGAGCACCAAGTGCCAATTGAGTATTGCGCACGAATCGCCCATCGCAAATTGCAAAGTGCGAACGAATTGCGAATTGCAAACGATTGTGAATTGCGAACGAATTGCGAATTGGCAATAGCGGGGCAATGAGAATTGCGAAATGTAAGTTGTGAATTACTGATAATTGTGAACGAATTGTGAATGATTTGTGAATACCAAATTTCAACTGCGAAGCGGGATTTGCGAACGACTTTAGGATGGCGGATTGCGAACAAATTGCGAAATGTGAGCTGCGAATTGCGACTGGCAAATTCTTGAGAATTGCAAAAGAGCTGCGAAATTCGAATTGCACTTTCCAAATCGCCCCAAAATGGCGGCCCGACCCGCGTGTTGCCCCAGCCCACGTGGTTTCTGGCCCGGTCCATCACACCCTTTTGAGGTGGGGGCACTGGGGGAGAACCTCCGGGTTCTCCCCCAGGAGGAGGAGGCGTACCCCCTGCACCCCCCACCCCCAAAGGGACGCACTGGAACGGAAATGTTTAAGGAAGAGGGTAACCCCCCCCCCCCTGGCTCCTCAAGCCCCCCCCCCCACCTCCTACAACCTCAGGGGAAAAATCAAGTTTTGTCGGAGAATTTTCTCGGACGATTGTTGGTACACAAACCCTCGGCCCCCGGACCCCCTCCCTCTCCTCTCTTTTTACCCCCCCCCCCCCGGACGCAGATTTCAGATTGTGGGAAACAATGAAATTTACTGAAGAAAGTATTGGTTTGGGCCGTTGTTGATACACAATCTTTTGGGTTCTAGCCCCCCCTCCTCTCTCCTCACGCGTCCTTGCACAGCCCCCTCCATGTGGGGCGAGGGCCTGCCACTACATGTGCACAACCAGGCTGAGTGGTGCCTGGACATGATGCCACGCACGGTCATCATATGTGTGCGGTGTACCCGCACACACGAAGGCACGGCGGCGGGGGCTGGGGCCATGGGCTGGGGCGGAGGTGGGGGGGGGGGGGGAGCAGGGGCAGGGGCTGACTGTAGTGGTTCGATTGTCCAGCACCTCTTCGCGCCCTGGGGACTGCGGCCAGAGTTGCGTTGCGTCGACAGATGCAAGGGCAAAGGCCGGACTCATAGCAACTGCCGCGCTGGTGGTACGATGTACCCTAGAGCCCCCCCCCCCCCAACGCCCCCACTCCCCGTCCACTGGACCCCCCCCCCCCCAAAGGAACGCCATCGGCACAGCGGCCAGGGTGGGGGCCTGGGGCGGCAAGGGGCGTCCTGTGCCTGGTGAGGCAGGGGCATGGGCATGGGCAGGGGCAGGGGTATAGAGCAGGGCTGGGATGTACCCAGAAACGGTGTACCATGCGGTACATCATAGCCCCCGGAAAAATGGGCAAAAGGGGGGAAAACGGGCTGGGTGTAGCACCGGGTGTACCACGAGGATTTTGGCCAGGTACATCCCAGCCCTGATAGAGTGGTAGGGGCAAGTGGCGCTGGGGACTTCCCACTTGCCTCTGTATCTGTCACAATCCACCGGTGACCTCATTTTGCCCAAGGAGACCACAAGCCCTCATATTGCACACTCCCTTTACTGCCTTTGGTCACTGGGCCCAGTACACCTTCCCTGTGGTTGCTCTACCATAGGGGGCGCACCGTGCGCTGGGCGAACAGTCGGCCATTTTCCACCACCCGGTCCCGGAGGACCCCTTGGTATATTTTCATGTGTCCTTGAACACACGGAACCCAAATGTAGGCGGGTGGTTTTCCGGGGTATTGCCGGGATAACCACCGTAGTAATTGGCGCTGTGTGCGCGCTGTGCCCGCGCTGTGCCCGCGCCTTGCGAACACGCCCCCACAGGCACTAGCAATCCTCGTACTGGGGCACCCAACCTCTGGGCTTGTGCCCTGCACAAGTCAGCCCGGTCGGAATACACCCGACTTTTCAGCCCATCTCTGCCCTACCGAGGCTGTTACTGAGTGAACAAAAATGGCCATTTGCTCCCGTTTGTTGCCACCAAAATTCAGCAATCATGTCCCCAAAAGGCGAAAAGTAAACGGCCACAAAAAAAAGGTTGGAACGGGTAAGGGCCATCCATCAACCAAAACCAAAATTTTGATGATTTCGACAGCTGTCTGCCTGGCATTCAAGGGGTAATGTCTGCCCAGCCATGATACGTCAGATGCAGACGTTTATTTGTTCATTGGATCAATCCTCCATCTGGACTAAGAATGCAGCACAACACATTTCAAAAGAGTTATAATGCATCAGAAAATTCTTCCATTCGCATATCTACAAATCGCTCATATCTCAGACCCAAGAATAAATTGAGGAGGTGCAAGAAGCAAGGTTTGTGTGAGCAAGCCAAGAGATGAGTGCGTGAGCCTAAAGGGTCGAAGTGCACTGGCGGTCTTTGGGTCCTGTCTGCCACACCTTTGTCCTGTCCGTTATTCATGTCAACGCACTGGACTAGAGGGAGCAGCGCGACGAAAAGGGGCAGGGGGAGGTGCAGCCCACGGCCAATGGAGGTCCATCATGTTGAGCATTTGCCATGTGCCGGGTCCAGCCATTGCTGAGTGACGGAGTGGGCTTTGGGCGTTGGGCTAATCTTCCCGGTCCCAAGAGGGCCTTAAGGGCCCACAGATTGCCTCTTTAGGAGAGCCAGGCCTTGGCGCACCTCACGTCACCGGCGACCACGCAGCCGGCGGGTTGGCCACACGCCTTCTAATGCACACGTGTAAGTGCAGTACTTTTCGCCACTCGGCTAGCCACTCGGGTGCCGTGCATGCCGTGCGTCGTCCCATCTTCCATGCTTCAAACGCAGTACGTTGTTGTTACTCCACTGCCGCCATTGCTGTGTAGACCTGATGTGGGCCCATCCATGTTGGTAGCAAGGCACAGTGAAGTCTCGACACCTAGTGAAGTCTCGTCACCTGAACTCATCTTGAAGCGGCAGAGTGTGCACAACCGAAGCGTCTCACAGGAGTATGTGGTCTCTGATAGCCAGCGAGTTGGGGCCTGGATGCCTGCACCGCATACACCTGAGGTGTCTGGATCAGAACCGGCAGAAGGTCAGGCATGTAGTGCACGAGTTGGCCGGTGGAGGGACTTTGACTTGGGGTGCCCATTGGCGCTTCGGGGTAGGCTGCCCGGGCCATGGGCCATGGGGCATGGATACTGCAGGTGGCAGGTGACCCAGTGGGCCAAGAATGCAACTGAGAGGGAAGCGTGAGGTGTGGATGTAGCATGTGCGTGTGTGTGTTGGGTTGTAGAGGGGGGGGGGTATGCAGGGTATGGCAGTGTGTCAAGCACCATCATGTGGTCTGTTAGGGTCCTAGTCGCATCCACCATGGTGCTCAAGATAAGGCGCACACGCACTTGAGACCTTGGGTGTGCCTCACATTGTGCACCAGTCCCGAGGGGGAGTAGATCGTGGCACGAAGGCTAGAGAGCCGCACTTGCGAAGGCACATCTATTTCCAACGGAATGGCTAGGGCGGTGTTGTTGGTTGGGCTCACCAAGGCAATACTGGTGAGTAGGAAGGAAGTGGGGTCTACCATCGGCGAGGAGGCGGACAAACACCCACTGCATATGGTAGAGAAACACAGGGCAGTGGTGGGCCACATGTTGCCATGGAGTGTCCACTGGTGAATCGCAGTAATTGTGGTTGTAGTAGTGTATCGCAAGGGGGGGGGGGGTCGGTACTGAAGGACGCACAGGCAAAAGGCTGCCTAAAGTGGAGCCTTCGGTAGGTCATCGGCAGCAGGGCTGTGAACTCAGACGCCATCCACTTGGACATGTCCCAACAGATGTCCATGGAGCAGGGCTCAGAAGTACCCAGTTTGGGTACGTTTAGCGGAACACTATCCGGAAATGGGCCAAGGTAGGAAAAATGGGGGAAAATGGGGGTAAATGAGGGAAATTCAGATTGCTTGGTGGAAAAATGGGAAATTTAGGGGCTGAAAAGGCCAAAAATCAAGGTTTGGGTTGGCAACAAGGCTTGGGGGGGGGGGGGGGGGGGCGCATTGGTGAAAGCTCCCGAGGAAAAATGGGGGGAAATGGGGAAAGCTGCCGAGGAAAAATGGGGGGAAATGGGGAAAAATGGGGGGAAATGGGGAAAAATGGGGGGAAATGGGGGAAAATGGGGAGGAAATGGGGAGGAAATGGGGAGGAAATGGGGGGGAAGGGGACCGGTTGCACCACCCAAGTTTCCTTATTTTCCCCCATTTTCCCCCATTTTCCCCATTTCCCCCCATTTTCCCCCATTTTCCCCCATTTTCCCCCATTTCCGCCCATTTTTCCTTGCCATGGGTACATTGTGGGTACGTTTGTGGGTGCAGTACCCGCCACCGGAGCCGGGTACTTCTGAGCCCTGATGGAGGATGCGCGCTGCAAGGCGTGGTCTTGTAGGCACCATGCACTGTCCTGAAACAACAGCTTTCCCTAGTTGGTTGCGAGAGACACTCTGCTCGGGAGGGTGAGAAGCGGGACTGTGAAAGGCTGAGCCATCGCCGACTCCTGAGCGGCCAGATTATGGGGCGTCCACTGGAGGTCAGCCAACGTGTGTGTGGTGTGTGGCGTGCTGAGCGGGGAGCCAATATTTGTTGAAGCCCGCCGAAGGACCTGCAACTTGACTAGTGACGGAGTGGGAGGGGCGGGGATTGGGGGCTGAGCCCTGTGTGGGACTGTATGGGACTTAGAGAAGTGTGGAAAAAGCTCTAAAGTTTCAATTTTCCCAAGGGACCTGGGACACAAAGCCCCCTCCCACCCTCCTCCGCGCAATACCCCCCCTCCTGCCTGCCTCTGGACCGCTAAACTTCAGACGGAACCTTGGGGCTATGCTGGCCACGCGAATAGTACAGAACACATCGCCAACCATCGAGATGGCCCACTTGCCAGTGCCTGCCTTGTGCAAGGGACGCCAGAAGGGAGGCGGACACACACGGCACAACACTCAGCACTGCCCCCCCCCCCCCCCCCGCCCCCAGGAGACCAGCCGTGTGTTGCCGCCAGCGGGCCGCCCCACCCCGCACCAGGGGATGGTAGTAAGGGATGAGCCCCGGGGCGCGTCCTGATACCTCAGGGTACACGAGACCAGACCAGCCCCCCCGCTCCCCAGTTTTTGACAAATTGCTGGGTTTCCTGTGCCCATTGTCGTTCCTGCCCGATGCCCTGCCCCTCCCCCCCAGCACACAGCGATGCCACGTCAGCCCGCCCCCCCCCCCCCCCTCCTCCTCCTGCCCGCAGGTCCTCTCCCACGGCCTTGCCATCGCCGCCAAAGGCTGGTGGTCTCGCCGCAACAAGGTCAGCCCCGAGAGCCCCTCGCCGCCGGAGAACACTGTCTTCATCCTCACGGTCGTCACCATCGCCTCCGAGCAGCTCGCGCTGTACCGCACGTTCATCCACACGGTCGTGCGGGACCCAGCCCTGTTCGATGTCGCCCCGGACGTCAAGCCCTATGAGCCCTTCCGCTTGGGGCGCGTCCTCGCCATCTTCGGGATCATGTGGCTGTTGGAGCTGCTGGCGGACGCCGCCATCATCTTCACGTTCGGCTTCTTCAACAACGCCCCAGTGGACGCGGCGCGGACGCGCCTGGGCTGGGCCCTCACACTGGGCATGGCTGTCACGGCCCTCAGCTGCTTCTACTGGGACATGGGCCTGCGCTGGGCCTGCGTGGAGTGCACGTGGCTGTCCGTGGGCACGTGCTGGACCGGCTGAGCGCCCGCAGGCCAACAGCACCTACACAGAACGACAAAAAACAGCAACGGACAAAAACAAGAACGAACAACCCAAACCCCACAACAAAAACAAACAAAAAGCACAAAACAACACAGAAACACACAAAAAAAAACACAAACACATGTGCAAGGTAGGAGGCACCCCTCCGAGGGGAAAATCCAAGGATAAACTTAACTCCAAGAGAAATTCCATTCCATGCAAAAATACTCAAGAAAATTCAGTCACAGCCCTGAATCCCGGCTTGTCATTCCTACCATCACATCACCCATCTACAACAAGTAAATTCAATTTTTGGCTGTTCAGGTCAGCACAGAAAATCAGAACTAAGACAGCACCAAAGACAGGGGAGGAAATACTACACGACCGTAAAGAACCAACTTATGGATACAAGCACAGCTTATTCCCCCTGAGTTGCGGCCGGCACAGGGCAAAGGAAACATTTTCTCCCGCCGGTCCCGGTCGACTCCGTATTCACTTTACTATCCCCTGGCCTCCTGGTCTCTTCTCCTCTTCTCACACACACACACACACACACACATAGCACGGACCAGGGATAAGGGACGCGGTAGGAGCACAAGCCCCACTCCCTCTTGTTGCATGTTGCGTGTCATCTCAACCCAGTTCCTGAGGCCCGGCGACAGGGCAACAGAACAACAGAACTCATGGTTTGGTTGCATCATTGTTGAACCTCGCAGTTTGAGCATGATTTGAAAGAATTGGGCGTCACACACACACATAAGCAACACAAAACAAAACAAAGCCAAAAAAAAAACCAAGGAGCGGCCCCCAGGCGCCGGGCCCCTCGCCCCCATCGGCGTCGCTGTGGCAGCGAGGGTTCCGGTGGACTTACCCCCCACCCCACCCCCTCTGTTTGACCCGCTGGGCCAGGGGAGCGGCCGGGCGAAAGGGCTGTGGAGGTCAGGTGCAGTGGTGGAGATGGAGTGTATGCCAAACATCGTAATTACGGAATTGTATCCCAAGCCCCAGAAGCGTGTGTCCCATGGGTATCCCAACGTTTTCTTCATTTGTAGTTCTACCTGCTCCAACCGGGGGTTGGAGCACGCAGGTTGAGTCACCCCCAACCGGGGGTTGGAGCACGCAGGTTGAGTCACCCCCAACCGGGGGTTGGAGCACGCAGGTTGAGTCACCCCCAACCGGGGGTTGGAGCACGCAGGTTGAGTCACCCCCAACCGGGGGTTGGAGCACGCAGGTTGAGTCACCCCCAACCGGGGGTTGGAGCACGCAGGTTGAGTCACCCCCAACCGGGGGTTGGGGCACGCAGGTTGAGTCACCCCCAACCGGGGGTTGGAGCACGCAGGTTGAGTCACCCCCAACCGGGGGTTGGAGCACGCAGGTTGAGTCACCCCCAACCGGGGGTTGGAGCACGCAGGTTGAGTCACCCCCAACCGGGGGTTGGAGCACGCAGGTTGAGTCACCCCCAACCGGGGGTTGGAGCACGCAGGTTGAGTCACCCCCAACCGGGGGTTGGAGCACGCAGGTTGAGTCACCCCCAACCGGGGGTTGGAGCACGCAGGTTGAGTCACCCCCAACCGGGGGTTGGAGCACGCAGGTTGAGTCACCCCCAACCGGGGGTTGGAGCACGCAGGTTGAGTCACCCCCACCCGGGGGTTGGAGCACGCAGGTTGAGTCACCCCCAACCGGGGGTTGGAGCACGCAGGTTGAGTCACCCCCACCCGGGGGTTGGAGCACGCAGGTTGAGTCACCCCCAACCGGGGGTTGGAGCACGCAGGTTGAGTCACCCCCAACCGGGGGTTGGAGCACGCAGGTTGAGTCACCCCCAACCGGGGGTTGGAGCACGCAGGTTGAGTCACCCCCAACCGGGGGTTGGAGCACGCAGGTTGAGTCACCCCCACCCGGGGGTTGGAGCACGCAGGTTGAGTCACCCCCAACCGGGGGTTGGAGCACGCAGGTTGAGTCACCCCCACCCGGGGGTTGGAGCACGCAGGTTGAGTCACCCCCAACCGGGGGTTGGGGCCGACTCAACGTCCTTCGGTGCCGTCCGAAGCAGACTTTCAGTCAATGCGCATCCCCCATTTTTGTGTTTGTGAATCCTGCGCATGCCACAAACAAAAGCGTGAACACGTGTGAATCCCACGAACGACAAGTGTGCACGCATGTGATGACCGTCAAATTCAGGTCCTGCTATTTTGCCCATGTTGCACGTTGTCGTCGCGTTGTGTGCCCCTTATGACGGCCTGCCCCACGGACGCCCACGTTGGTTTGGTCAGCGCTGCCCCCCTCTTCCTCCTCCGCCCGTGATCGTTGTGTCTGTCAAAGTCTGTGGCAGAAGGGGGGGGGGGGGCACCGCGTGGGGCATGTGCAATTTCCCAGGGCCACACCCGTGGGGACAGTGCCCCGGAGGGCCCTTCTACTGTCGTCCATACGGTTGACGGAGGTGCCTCCGCCCACAAACGACCCCAAAGAACATCACACCCCAGCGCCATTGCACAGAGAGCGACCTCAGTGACGCTGCACTCGCTTCAGTTACGCGTGTCACTGTGCGTGTGTCAGTCCCCCTTCACTCATTCAATTCAATCCTCCAAATCCCCCCCTCCCACACACGCACACATTTGTGTGCGGGCAGTAACAGAAACGATGTGTTCACTGTGGCCCCTGCCCTGGGGCGTGCGGATGATCCCCCACGGCCTGCGGCCAATCACAACGCAATGGAGTGTACTACATGGCTCTGGCCAGTGCTCATTGCTTAGTGCTCAGTGCGCCCTCCATCTTCACGTCGGCATGTGACCTTCAGCCCCCCCTCATGACACTCCATCTGGGCCTGATTGTCAGTGCGGTGTCATCAACCGCCGGCTTCCGGCGGTGGCCCGTCGGGAGCGCATCCGTGTCCTGTGTTTGCAGTGCCTACAGGGGGTGGGAAAACTTCGGCTGGGGAAATTTCGTGGGGAAAGTTTCGGCTTTGTGATTGGTGCCGAAATTTTCCTCAAGGTGCATGAGTTTCTACCCCAAAACACCCATCTTTGCACCAACAGGGTGGGTTGATGGATGGTGTGCACCCCAAGGTGCATGAGTTTCTACCCCAAAACACCCATCTATCTCCTTCATTGCCTTCATTGTGGGGGACCCACTTTGTCATTTACAGTCAGTCACAGGCCAGGCTTTGCTGGTTTGGCATCTATTTTTCCCCCAGAATTTGGGTATGCCGAAATTTCCGGCAACTGTCCCCAAGGTACCGGGATTTGGCGGTGCCGAAATTTTCCCCTGCCGAAATTTTCTCCGCACGAGGCCATGGTGTTAGTTTGTTTGCCTTTGGCGGCGCCTATTGGCCTCTCGCTACTGCTCGCATAATTTATGAGCGTGATGGCAAGCCAGTTGTGCATGACTGTGCATCTGTCCAGCGCCTCTCACTACCACGTGTTCCCTCTCCACATGCTCCAGGGTGCTGAAAACTGTCTGCAGTGCCCTGTACTGGTCAGAGGTACCCCCCCCCCCCCTTGTATAAGCTACGCCAATGTACGGAATTATTACGGTCCCTACGCCCACTGTAGCTTGGACAAGGGCGTACCTTGCGCGCAACACATACAACTACTGGCACACACGTGCATATGCGCATGGTATGAGTGCACCTTGACCTCTGCCCACATTTCCAAGTGCATGCAAACACAAGAAAGCCTTGGGAACATGAAATTTTCAGGTTCACACCCATGTTAGCACAACATTTGGTGTCAATATTTGGTGTCAACATTGAGGGTCAACATAGGGTGTCAACGTTGGGTGTCAACATTGGGTGTCCACATTTCCCTGTGGTGCCAACAACCCTGTGGTGCGGGCGGATATCGCACTCGTCCCGGGGGTTGTGCTGTCAGGTTCCATTTCAGGGAGAGCAATTCAAAGTGGCATGCCAAAGTACAACGGATACAAGTGGCAGTGCCTCACAACACACTCTGCCCTGCAGGAAAACCCTGACCTCTTTTTCTCCTGGCACCGGCAGCACTGCCGTGAGCCTCTCTGCTGTTGTCATAAGCACCACTTTGCCTTTCTTGGCTTGCTCAGTGAAGGCAGTGAACCCCAGGGTTGGGGTGCCAAAGATGGCTATCAGGGCCCTGTACAGCTGCTGCATGCGGACTTCCTTGATGTTGCTGATCTGTACCGCACGGAGGCGTTCCTTGTCCTCGTCCATCGTTGAGACAGTGATCTGCCGCTTGCCTGAGCCTACAGACCATTCCGTGAGGCCCAGCTGTTCGTTTCGTCCCCCTGCCTGTGGGTCGTCGTCGTCTGCCCTGCCTTGCTTGTGGGGGCTTTCTGACTCTGCCCGTTTCCTCTTGAGGGCATCCAACCTCGATCCGATGTCCCTCTATTCCTGGTCAAACCTCTGGAGCCACTGCTCATCTCCCGGGGTTGGCCCTGTGGGCTTGCCCTGTTCCTCTGCCTGTCCTCTGGGTTGCCCCCTAACTGCTTTCTCGAAGGTGCGCAGCACTGGCTCCACTGGCTGTCTTTGACGTGGACTGGCGGGCGACTGTGTCAGCAGCCTGGCCTCATGACATGTGCAACAGCCTGAGGGAGGGCTTTCTCTTCCCACCATTTGCGGACATATCCGTCACGCTGCTCCAGGATCTTGCGCCGGATGTACTGTACGACCCCTGTGTCCGGCATGAGCTGTACCTCATGTGGGATGCCGGGTTCCCACGCAGCTCCTACGGCCTGTGCCACTTCCTGCTCCTCTTTGGCCGTGAGGTCTTTCAGCTTGGTCATCAGTATCCAGTTGGACACTGCGACTATCATAGCCGAGGCGGAGGAAGTCCCGGAAGCTACCATAGCCCGACAGCTGGCTGGCATGGCACCGCCTGTACAGGCAGTCAGACGGCAACCCACCACGTCAGCCCCAGTGCCGCGTATGTTTCTGCAGGCAAGGAGGATAGCATGGAGTACAGTGTGGCCGTGCACAGTACCCCCCCCGCCCTTTGCAACCCCCCCCCCCCCCCTTGCAATCCCCACCCCCCACCCGGGAGACTGTCACTGCCATGTTTTTCTAGTTAACATGTATTGTGCTGGTTTGTGTTGCCCATCTGCTTTACGCATGGCCTTGCATTGCTTTCCCATTACTTCAAATCAAGCGCCTGTGTGTGTTCTGTGATATTCTCTCTCCAAAGGCGTTGTATGGGTGTGTTGTGTTGCTACTTCAGACCCAAGATGTTTTCTCCCGGTGACCATGTACGGTACCACTCACGCACACTTGGTGCACATGTGTTGGCCACTGTTGTGGGGCCTTTGCCAAATGGGCCGCAGTTTTGCCACATTCGGTACATATACCCTGGTGTCGCTTCACTCATGTTCTCTTTGCTTGCATCAGTGGAGGGTACCACAGTTTGCCTTGAAATACCCTTGCAATCTCCGCCCCCCCCCCCCCCCTGGAAGACCGTCACTTGGCGACCGTCTCCCCCCCCCCCCACCCGGGAGACCGTCGCGCGCTAACCCGGGAGTTTGCAAGGGGGGCGGGGGGTACAAACCCCATTCCTCAGTCCATGAGGGGTGGGAGAAGTGGTTAAACAAGGGGGGGCTCACAGGATGTCCCACTTCACGACTGACGCGGAGTGCATAAGCAACCGTCAGGCGATATGTGAACGATATCAAATCTGGGGACCACCGACAGAGGACAGCACAGCAGCACAAGTCCCCCCACCAAGAGAAGTCACCACAGTGCAGTACCGGGGGGCCCAGGGGGAAATGCCAATCATCAGAGAGGTAACGCATCCCAGGGCCAACAAAAAAGGGGCCAAAACAGGCAACCTCACAGCGGTCCACATCCAACAGACTGAAGGAGTAAAAACATCACCGCACAGTGCCACGCCAGAGAAAGACAGATACAGTGGCCTCTGGGAATCCACAATCATGGAGCACAAACTGGGACAAGAAACATTTCAAGTACAAAGGCTGTTACCACAGACAGTCAGGGGTGGGGTGGGGTGCAAACAGGAAGGTAATGTGGATATGGTGGGTCAAACAGCGGTATACCTTGTGGGGCATCAGCTTCCGCAGAGACCACTACAAGGCCCGATATACTCGTGTGGAGACACGTATTCCCAGTGGTATGTTCCCTATGACGACTATGGGAAGTGGGGTCTTTGAAGACAAGCGGTGCCATGGGAACCTCGCATGCAGCAAGTGTGTACCACGGTGAACTTGTACAGGTGGAGGTACCAATATGCAGTGGGGGCCCTTGAAAGCAAGTTGTACAGGTGGACCGGGGGGTGGGCAAAGAGTAAAAAGATCAGCCTCGAAGGAGTACACGACAGCCTCACACAGTGGTGGAAGCAAGTGAGGCAACACAGCCCATGGTGCGCATACCCAGAGGTCCTTAGCGACGTGTGGGTGTCGTGGACCCTGACCAAAGTGCATGGAGAGGTGCTGTACGTATTGGGGGGAAATGAAGGAGGCTGGCAGGGGACATATGCATTTGAACCTTGGTCGGACATGGAAAACATCACAGGGCCAGTACAAAACCACGAACAAAGTTTTCTCGGTGCTAACATCCAAGGCAGAAACACAACCAAGAGACTAGATAAATGGGCACTCCTTAAAGCACATGCAACAAAACACCAAGTCCAAGTGTGTGCTGTGCAAGAAGCATAGGGGGGGGAGACAAAGCAAGACACGAGAATGTGGACTGGATATAGGGTGCACAAGAGCAAACACCAGCAGACAGGTGAAGGCAACGAACTGTGGGTGCAGAGGCAATGGGGCCGATATGTCACCGCGTTACTGGATGAGCCCTATGCCTCATTAATCCTCATGCCCAAGGATGGGTGGGGGGTGGGGGTTGTAGGCAGCGTACATATGGCGCCGAGGACGGAAGAAGAAAAGTATATTTTACAACTCGCTGTTGTCAGACTAACCTTGTGTCGCAATAAGGGAGCGTGGGGAGTTCTGATAGGGGACTGGAATAGGGACATCAGAGTGCATTCCCCCACCCAAATGTTTCTCGAACAGTTGGATGCACAGGTAAGCCCGATTAGTCAGGACCAACCGCTTCTGAAAGATTACGCCGTGACATATGGAGTCCACAGCGTTTCGCGACTGCTACCCCATGTGCCAGACCACCCGCTGGTTCTCACCCATGTCACAGAGGGTTTGCAAGCAGTAACAGATTCCGTACAATTGATGGTGTATGGGTGGGGGGCACCAGAGTATAAAATGTTTGGAAATGAGTTGGAGGCCTGCAGCCTGATGCCATGGAACACACATGAATGGGTAGCTTTGTGCAGGCATCTGATGCACATCGTCAACACATGGCAATAGAACCAACAACGACACCAACAGCAAGCAGTAGACTTCAATTTCAGCCCCATGGATGTCGCTAACGAACTTCAAAAGCTCAACATCCAGGATCGTCACCACATTTTGGGGAAAAGCATGACATCCCATACCATGCAGGTTTTGACGCTCAGGGGAGAGAAATCCTTCAAGTCACTACATAAGGTGTATGATACGGAGAGGGATTGCGTGGTACAGGGCGACCAAGTTTTATAGGTGGCACCGCCAGAATGCGCCTCGAAACATACGCAAAGGCAACATGGGGTCACACAAAATTGGGCTGCCAGAAGTTGGACATAAGGGGGCATATTGCACAGTAGTGATGCCAAAGAACAATCAAGAAGGGCGGGGCTCCGGCACATCACCATCCTCGACATATTGGACATGAGGGGCAAGTTGTCCAACACAAGTCAGTCCATTGATTGCGCCCAGTCCAAAATGGGTAAGTGGATGGGCCTAGCATCACTCACACACACTTACAGACTTAGCCCACGCAAACTGCACCCCCTTTTTAACGGAAGCACCAAAATTTTGTCATTGAAAAAAAACAGTTTTTTTTGCCGTTTTGAATGTACTGTTTTCCACACCCTCCAAAAAGAAGAATTTTCATCAAGTTTGCCCATTTTTTAGCCCTTTTCAGGGGGGTCAAATAATTATTATTTCTTCAAATTTAGAGGGCTTATGGGTCATTTTCTGCGAAAAGCACATTTTAGTGGCTAGTTTGAAGAATACCAATGTTTGGATCTTCTGGAAAACTATTAATGACAGGAGCTGGTAACACAACCTGTACCTGTCTACATGAAAAGATAATTATTATAAGGGGGCTGAGTGCTCGAGGCCTCGCGCACTCAACCACCTGGAGTGACATTCACAGGCCTTTTTGAGATAAGTCTTTGACATTGCAAGTGGCATGAAGCAGGAATGGAGCAAAAGGAAAACTGCAAGATGCGATATGGGTTAAAGACTTACACAGCAGTACACTAAGTGCGCGAGGCCTCGTGCACTCAACATGCAATTTTTTTTTTGATACCCCTGACTACGTGCATTCGGCCGATAAATTCAAAACGGGTTTTTGACATTCCTCCGTTTTCAAATCCTGTGAAAACAGTGAGCTAAAGAGTGGCATTTAGACACCCCTCACGTAGGGCACCTTGTTTCATACGTCCTGTGACGCAGCGCTCCTGAAAAACTATTATACTGCCCCGACGATGAAAGTTTGGGCACCTCATTTGTAGGTAAATCAACTGAGAAACGCTATTTAAATCCATTGCACCTTACTTGGTGCATGGCGTGAACACGAAATCCATTGATTGACTACTGCTGTTGCTGACATGACCGGAAAGGTACAGCATGAGGCAACAGCTGAGACATCAGAGCCACCTTTGACGTGGAATAATCTTTCTTCACGACCATAGAGAAGTACACATTCTACATAATTGAGTGCGCAAGGCCTCACGCACTCAACATGCTAAAGAAACACTTATTTTGATACCCGTGACTACTTGCATGTTGCCGATAGCGTCAAAAAGGATCTTTGAGATTCCTCCGTTTTCGAGTCCTCAGTTTTCATGCGGAACCACGGGGAAATTGCGTGTTATTTTTTTGCACACAAATGCGGCCCTTGATGTGCAAAACAGGGTGCTGTTTGCGTGGGCTAAGACAGAGGTTGTTTAGTACATCAGTAACAGACATGCTCTTTGAGACCCTCAGGGTGTTACACCTCCTCCTGGACAAAGCAGCGGGGGACAACGTTCACCAGCACACCACGCCAATCAAAGTAATGAGCGCCCACATCCGAATGCTAACGAAAATTTTAAACCACAAGTTACAAAATGTGTTGCCCCCGCATGTATGGTGCAATGCACAGCATACAGGGTACAAAGGAGCAACATCAGTGCACATGAAGCGCGTGGTGTATACACCGATTTTACAATGTATCGAACACAGTGGAGTGTATAGTGTGGTTGTCCTGGACGTAGCTCATCGCAGCAAGGCATTTTCCTCCAAAGTCGTCCATGTAATTCAAAAAGTGGGCGTGAGGGGTCAAATTTTACATAGATCGGTGCTCCAATGTTGCAGCATGGCGAACAAGGCTTTAAGTCTAATGGTGGCAGCAATATTGCACGAAAGTGGGTGTGCAACATCCCTGTATTTTTGTTTTACCATGGTTTCTCATTCGAAGACTGTTCGTTTCAAAAATTACTATTCGACTCCTTCGAAGTGTATCCGCCCTATTCAGTGGGTGTGGCCGGTCATACTTTCAGGAGATTGGTGCTCCGACGTTGACCTCTGCAGCTTAGCATGCTGAACAAAGCTACAAGGCCAATGGTGGTAGCAATATTGCACAAAACTGGGAATGAGAGAGCCCCCTATTTTTTTTTTGCATTGCCTTTTGAATCGAAGGATGTCCGCTTAAAAAATATAATTGGGTCTCTTAGGAAGGTTTCTTTTGGTAATGACTAATGCAAGTAAGGTTGCACAATCAGACCCGCCATGCCTGTACATGTTGATGAATCTTGGCAGGTAATGGACGGGCTATGAGACGTTTGAAACGTGGTCCCAAGTAAGAAAAAGTGCTTTTCCAATGCTTTGAGGCATACTCTAGTTGTATTAGAGATGCACTGAGCATCCATGCATTTCCATCTTAGTATTGGTCCCACCAAAACTGGTGATAACACATTTTGACCTATGGAACCAAACACCCAATCAGGATATGGAGTGGACCCCTTAATCCCCTTTTAATGTGAGGCAAATCATCTTTTCCTGAGTTGACTGAGCACTGACATATCCAGGGCAGAGCCTATGAATTTATCTATGTTTTTCCATGAATTCTTAGCTATCCTAGTGGTATGCACCCTAGGGGGCTGGGCACCTCTTTTTGAGAGGTCCTGGGTTCAATTCCTGGTCAGCCTAGCTAAGTACGAAGATCCCATGTGACATGGCAGTGACCTCATCGCCACATGCCCTGCCACCTCAGCACATATGGGACCCAAAACAAAGAGTGCACATCTCCTGAGATGGCACTATGGAGATAGAGTGACCATGGGGCAGTTTTCCAACTCTTTTCCAAAACATTTCAGCTATCTTTGTGAATATGCATTCCGATTTGACCTGAGTTGCAGTTTCTGTGAATATCCTTTCATCTTTCACTGTTTACACTGCAGCCCTTCATGCTTTGATCCTGATTCTCTTCTCCTTGCACACTTCTGGCTTGGGCTATCCTGGATTGACTGTATTTCAGTAAACAAAAGCTTTTCATCTCCAAAAACAAGCAACAGGAAACCCTACACCAACAGCAAGCAGCAGGAGAAGCAAAAACACAGTGCTGAAACCACTATAAACTTTTCTGGTAGCAAGAGGCAGTCTGTCTCTGCGCACCGGCAGCAACCCCGCGCCGTACATCCAGTGCGCCGAGTACAGGCACATATAAGCAGAAGGGTGACTGAAGATGGACACAAGGAAGGAGGACGCCGACGTGAAGACAGCGCCAGCGCCTGAGGCACCGGCAAGGCCAGCACCTGGCGCTGTACCTTCGGCGGAGCCCTTACATGGGTCAGTGGATGCGGCTGAGGACTCCCTGGATGGACTCCAGACGGCCTTCGGGGCCCTGTTTGTCGAAGAGGTGGTCTCTCAGCCTGTGAAGAGGAAGAGAGAGAGCGAGAAGGATGCTGGAGACGAAGCAGACGAAGGAGAGGAACAAGGGCAAGACCTGACGCATGACCCTACCTTCGAAGGCGCACCAAGCGCTTCTGGCCTCCACGCATCACCCTCTCCCATAACCACCACACTCCCAGCCGCCGCAACATCCACTCCCATAACCAACCCGCCTATGGCAGAGGGCACAGGCTTTACTGGCATGCCTCCCTACCCCGCCTATGGTATGGGCCCACCTACCACTGCGCACCCTGAGGCAACTACTGCCAGTGAGCCGGTGGCTTCCAGCTCTGCGCCGCGATGTTATGCGGTTGAATATCCCCATCCACTACCCGCTACTGGAACCCATGTGGATGTTCCTGGGTATGCACCTGGCTATGCAACCTTGAGTGGGTTGAGGAGAGGACCCGAATCTCTGGGTGGCAGGAGTAGAGGATCGGGAAGATCCTCCAACAGGTCCCTGACGCGGTCGGAGATCAACGAGGTGCTCCGAGGAGCCACTTCAAAAATCGTGGGCGACCTCACTCAAGAAATCCGAGAGAAACTGGAGCCCCTGATGATCCCGCCCCAAGCGTCACCTACCACGGTGGGAATGTCACCCCACCGAGTACAGGCTAACCACCTGGCGGCAGGGTTGACAAACACCCTGGGGAGCCTGAGGAGTCGACCGATGCCGACCCCTGCAGCTATACCGAGAAGTCCCTTCGTGCCGAGAACGGCCCAGCCGCCATACAGCCACGTGACGAACTCGACGAGGGCCGAGCTGGACCGGCTGGGGCTGACAGCCTTGAGGGCTATGGTGGACGTGGAGCCTTATGGCTCTAGTGATCTAGGCGGAGACCCCTCCGATGACGAGCCGCCGTCGATGACTTCTACTTCGCCCTCGGATGACGATGACCCTGAGGACCCCGAGGACCCAAAGGGGAAGAAGAAGAAGAAGAAGAAGAAGAAGACCCGACGCCCTGAGGGACGCAGGTCTCAGGAGGCGAAGGCTATTGCCACCTCCAAGATCGTGGTGAACCTGCCTGAGTTCACAGGCAAGGACCTCAGCGAGTTCGCTGAGAATTTTGGCCGGTTTCTACGACTGACCGGCCAAACCCACGCTAGTGGGCGAGTGAAGTGCGATCTGCTCCTGCAGTGCTGCAAGACCAAGTACCTGGAGAAGCAGGTCAGGCAGATCGTGACTAACTCCGCCACCTTTGCCGATGTGTTGGTTGCCCTGGAGAGGCAGTACCCGACCTACGAAACCGACCTCTCCATCAGGGCCGAGATCCAGAACCTGCCCGTGCTGCCCAACAACCCCAAACCTGGCAGGGTCTCGGAGCTGTTGGCTGACCTGGATCACTGGGCGGGACGACTGACGCCCGGTTCCTACAGCAGCGACGACCTGCTGTTCTGGTTGGTTGCCAAGCTCCCTCGAGAGCTATGGGACGAGTGCCGTTTGACGGCGGAGCGCAAGGCTAGATCCCTCCGCTACGAGGATCTTTGCGTGCTACTCCTGGAGCTGGCGCTGGAGAAGGAGAGCGACCAGCACTTGAACAACTACCGTCCTGGTGGTGGAGGTTCTGGAGGCCATGGCAAAGGGTACCAAGGGTCCCGACCTGGGCAGGGGACTACCCCCAAACACGCCCACGCCCGTATCATGGAGAACGTGAAGGAGCTATTCTGGTGTGATGCCAGAGACGAGCAGGGCCACCTGCAGCACGCCCCTGACTGCGAGCAGCGAGACTGCTTCGTAGTCCAGGGGAAGCAGCAGGAAAAGAACACCGGCGCCAAAGCGAAGCTGCCGGATCATTACAGGTGCACCATCACGTGTGCATTCTGCGGGAAGCGGAAGCACTACGAGGATGAGTGCTACCATAAGCAACGCCTATCGGCGAAGCTTAAGGGTGAAGATCCTGGCAAAGGCTCAGGCAAAGGTGGAGGCAAGAGCAAAGGCAACGACTCCGGCAAGGGCAAGTCGAAAGGACGTGGTCAAGGGCAAGACAAGGGTCAAGGTGGACGAGGAGGAGGCGCTAACCGCCAGCCCGACAACAAGAACAAGGACAAGAACGGTGTTGTGGTTTGTTTCTTGGGAACTCGACTGCACTCCTGTGCCTCTTTGTTTCTCAAAATCCGAAATCCAAAATCCCAATCGACAAACCTCGCAGGATCTTTAGACGGGGCACCAATAATAACACAATCTCGAAGACATAAACCCTGTTCAGAGATCGAAGTATCTTACAGCGCTCATTCACAGTTGGCATTCGATGCTTCTTTATTATTCACAGACTGTCAGCGTGATTGCGACTGCGACTTGCGATTTGCGCGCTGCTGCGCTGCTGCTGTTCGAAGCCATAACACTACCCCCCCGTTGAGACCTCGAAGAGGTCTCACTCACCTGGGCGGGCGTCACAATGTCGAATACAGAGCAGGCCCAGAGAGAAAAAAATTTTTGGGCCTCGACATGTGTTGGCTACAGAAGCATAACAGTGGACCAATCCTGGTCGAAACAGTGGACCAATCCTGGTCGAAACAGTGGACCAATCCTGGTCGAAACAGTGGACCAATCCTGGTCGAAACTCACACACCGAGGTGCAGTCATGGGACACCCGTCGTCAGCGCCTCATTCACACGCCGTGTTCGACTCTGCCACGGCTGCGGCTCTCGGCGGAAGCTGCAGAAGACAACCTCGCCAGGCACACTGCACGGGCGCTGTACCCGCAGCAAGGCTGTGGGCACGTCGAACCATAACATACCATAACATTGGCACAGCTATCGAAGCTGGATGCTCAGCAGACCAACAGGCCTACACATCTGTCAGCTCGACAGGACATATGAAGGCAGTCGATACCATTAATGGCGTCCAGACTGTCGAAAAAGCCATTACTTGGCATCCAGTTTGTCGAATAAGCCATTACTTGGCATCCAGACTGTCGAATCAGCACAGACATGTCGAATCAGCAGTCCGTGCCGCACGTGAACGTGTACGAACGATCCACCGGAAGTCGACATACTTCATGCACTTCCTTCAGTGTCTCGACGCCAGCCATGAACTTGAAGGTGTCATGACCCGTGTAGTGTCGATGGATATCACTGTCGAGGGCACGCTTCTGAATCAGGATACCAGATCGATGGTTCAGCAATCGAAGGTTGGGATCACCAGGTCGGTCGTCGACGGGGCACTTGTACTGGAATACGAAGACATGTTCACGGGCAAGCGCTCGAAATTGTCCAGGTCCCAGTGTTTGTGCCCTGGTCGAATAGAAGTCCCAGAGGCTCGACGGTTTCCAAACGTCCTCACGCCACAGATGGGCCCGATTGGTGGCCTCGAAGGAGCATCCGTCATGTCGACCAGTAGTCCATCGATAGGTTTCCTTCAATCCAGTACCAGCGGCGATGCTGTGGTAGAACTGACCAGTTCGCGTATCGACTGCGTGTCGGCAATCGAAAGCCGTCGTACGACAATGACGGCGCTGATGTCGTCCTTTTCAGGGCCGAGGGCATATCGGTTCACGATCTCAAGCGTGTCGGTTCGAAAACCTTCTTCTTGGAGTCGACCGAGGTGTTGATGGACATAGTGGCCATCAGCGAGGGAACTCTGCAGAGCGAATCGAACCGCTTCTGCAGTCACAAGGCTCGAAGCCGTGTCAACAATGACCGCTTCGAGGACTTGGTCTCGGCAGCTGACCTTGCGTCGATGTGCAGCCTTAAAGTCATCGTGGATCGGTGTGAGGTACTTGAAGAACGGGATGTCGAAGTGGTGCTGATAGGCGTTCGACTCCATCGACAAAAACCGGTGATCGAGGGGGTCCGGGTGGAACGGGTCGCTCGCAGGCGAGTCGGTTTTCTCGATCTCCTCCCGTTCGTCAGTATAGACGTCCCTTCGAAACTTGACCGCCCGACGCCAATGTTGTCCATCTTCGTATCCCGCCTCGAAGGGGGACATGAGGTATGTCGAGGTACCCAGGCGTCGAACCAATCCGGGGGCATCCACGAAAGGGAAAAGATTGGCATACTCTTCATTCGATGAGTGAAGGGCAGCAACTCGTCGGATAGCCCTATCGAAGTCGTGGTACCCGAGCCGTCCGAGTCCAGTCTGGTAGATCGTCGCCAACTGGACAAGGTCGATGGGGGCGCCTGGTGCGACGGCGTTGTACGCATAGGGTTCGATCTGTTCTCCGAGTCCAAAGTACTCCTGGAGCTGGACCGCAAGGTCCTGTGTTCGATGTGGAGCGCACCCATACCGCTTATACCCAAGTCGAGAGGTGCCTCGAAGGCCGCGCAGTTGGTGTCGGCGAAGAAGCAAATCGACTTTGTACGCAAGGAAGGGGGCTCGATCTTCGAAGAGCCAGTCTTTGGCCTGGCAAACCTTTTGAAGATCACGGATAACTCCCATGATCGAAACGGCAACGGGAGCTTCTCGTCTCATCCTTTCGTGGGTCCAGAAGCGTCGATATTTGAAGCTCAGGTCGATTCCATCGGCAACGTTTATCAGGTCGTCGATACCCGAGATCTCTCGATGCATGCGGTTGAGTCGAGCAATTTGACTCGGCAGGGTATGTTCGGTGAGATCTAGTCGGAATCCCCAATCGAGTTCTTCATCATAATGTCGCCATTTCATGAGGGCCGCTCGAAAGTTCTGACAAGCCACTTCGATTTTTGTATACCACTGGTATCCCGGCTTACCGCCAAGATTTCCACGCTCATCGAAAGACGTGTCAGGGGCACTTCGAGCCAATTCGTAAGGGAATGGTGCGGTTCGTCCCCAACTGTCGATGCAGATGGTCTTGCCCAACTCGGCAATGGCGGCATTTGCCTTCGACACGACTTCATAATGTTTCTCGTTCAGGAACGTGTGCGGTTTTCGAAGACCAGCCATGGTACTCGACGCAATAGTGAGTACCGATGGTTCGAGCTTAGTGTATTCCGTCTTCATCGGATCATCCTCATGTGTCCCAAATCGATAGGGTGGCTTCAATCCGAACGTTCCCAAGTGTCGAAGTTCGTCGATGGTCTCAATTTCATGATTGTACTGCGGCATGTTGTAGGGCTGCCACTTCGACTCTGGCACCGGTACAGAATCGTAGCTGGGTGGTGCTGTCGACCACGCGGGCTCGTAAGGATATTCTTCTTCGTCGTCGGACTCGAGTGGCCAGGGTTCAGCGTTGTAGTTGTGGTCATCGTCGTGGTAATAGGAGTCGGATTGGTTCGTTCGAGTAGAAGCTTGTGTTTTCGGGGCATTCGAATGCCAGGATTGGTCGACCCAGTCGTCTTCGACCTTCGGCTCTCCGGTACCCGGATCCTCTCTGGATGACCTTGATGTCCAGGTGTTCGGCCTCGATGTCCAAGAATTGTCGACCCATCCGGGCGCTGAACAGAGGAAGGAAGATCAGTCGTCGTACCCCGTGTAGCAAGCAAGATCTTCATCATCAGAATCGAACCAGTCAGGGCTTGAGCACCGCGCTCGAAAGTATTCTGCATCGACCGGGGGAGGGGGCCCGTACAGCTTACAGAGTTCCGGCGGCATGTCGGGTGGGGTCCCTCCCTTCGTCGGTTCCAGAACAGGCAAGTTGGCCAGGGCTATCTCGAGCACTTCCAAGCCTTCGGCGCCTCCTGTTATGATGGTCCGTCCACTCGGCGCTATTCCCGCAAATTTCCCGCGAGGGAACACACCTCCCTTGCCTCCTTTCGACGGGCCTCCTTTTCCTTTCGAGCTCCCAGCATATGCCGACTTGTAATGGGTCCACAAATGTAGAAGATACTCTTATCTATTTTGTTTCCAAATTTATTGTAGAGTATGCATTTTCATTATAATATGGGCAGCAGATTGGCCCGCGAAATTCGCGGACGGAAAATGCCAGATGGCAGCCGCGCATCGCGATTATTCTACGTAGATTTAAATTTTTGATCTGAAGAAAACTACTGTTTTTAATAGTTAATTATCAATGATTTATCATTATTTCATTAATAGGCATCCATGTGCCATTTCTGTGTATCATGTCACAGGATGCCTGTCTTAACATGTGATCAGAACTGAACGATGACTTACAACGAGTTTCCGGATTTCAGTGCAGTGCTGTGCTATGGAAGATACGGGTGCTGAAGTGACGGAGATCCAACAGATCAGGGTAAGAAAGTAGATGCTCAAGTAAGTTTTGATTACAAGACAGTTCATCCGAGTGCCTTTTGTTGTCTATTGGGTCTGAGCTTCAGTGCTTCAGTCACCGGCAGCAGCGACTCTACGGCGCTGCTGTGGCGAGCAGTGTGGCTGGTGAGGAGTCACTGCGTGAGCGCTGCACGAGATACCGACGTAGAAGAGACATTGCCTACTCTGATGAGGACCACTTCCAAGGTGCACACGCGCGGCTGAGTGCGACTGTCCGTGACTTGGAGGAGACTGCGTGGACTTAGCCCTCTCTGAAGAGCATGAAGGAGGACACGTTCCTTCGCGCGTTGCGCGGTGGTGACCTGACATCTGCGGTGTGCTCTATACAGGAAGGCGGGGACAACCGACCCTCATCGGAGGTTCCGTGGCTGCAGGCAAAGCTGCTGCAAGTGGGCCTGGCGAATCGCGCTCGTGGAGTGGGCTGGATGCCGGAGTTCAAGGACTTGTTGAGTTCACTGAAGGTCTGCCCCAGTGTGTGTCTGAGCGCGTTGCCGCGCGCCTACAATGTCATCTATGGCTGTTGGGTGTATGAAGAGAGTGGTTGCACGACGCTTGCGACGACCGAAGCTGTTGAATGTGAACACCGGAAGGGTCTCTATGTGCTTGAACAGCGCTTGTTCGAAGGTTTGCTTACAGAGATGTTCGTCTGCTTGAAGCGACGATACGGGAAGTTGGGTTTTCACCGTGATATTGAGTTTCTGACGTGGGAAGCGCTGCGGGCTTTGGGTTATTTGACTGGTTATCCGCTGCCGGAGATGGACTTGGTGGATTCTTTTGTGGCGCTGGAGAATGCAGCACGGGTGCAGGTGCTTGCTGGCAAAGATCGACTTGGTTCGAGCCGCTCGCTGGCGTTCAGTGACCAACGCGTGGACGCGGCGATCGCACGTGAAGACTGGAAATGGCTCTCAGCGCGAGGAATTCTGTATGGGCGTTTGAGTGAGTTTGTGGATGTGGCCGAAGAAGACGCACGAGTTGTTCTTTTGTGTCAGGAGGACGAGGCCTTCGGAGCCTTGAAGGTGGCCGCCGGTGCTGGAGCGGTAAAGCGCACGAAGGGCAAACGGGGTAAGCGGTCTGCTGCTGCGGTTGCGCGCAGGCAGGCCAAGGGGAACGTGGAACGTGGATTTGGCGACTGTGCGCTTGACTGAGGGCAAACGATTCTGTGTGGGTTTGGCGGTGCGGCGTTACGGGCATGTTCGCTTTCTTGGCGGTGCGGCGTTTGTTGGCCTGTTGGTAAGGCGGGCGTTCTTGTGGTTAGCCTGCTGACTTCATGGTTGGTTTGCTGGATTTTGGTGGCTGTTGTTATATATTTGCAGATATGGCTGAATGTGGACTAAATGAGTAGAATGTGCAATTTGGGTATGACAACGCCCGTCGTAGGAGAACAAAAAAGTATGCGAAGTTGTTTGTGTTAGTGTATGGAGGTTCAGGTTTGTTTTTGTTTTGTCTGTGGGCTTGGATGTGCCCTATTTTTGCTTTGCGGGCCCTTCGTCGTGGGCTGTGGGCCTGTTGGCTTTGTTTGGGCCCTGTGTGGGCGCCTGTATGTATTCTGTTTGTGGCACGGCTTTGCACGTGCCTCTTTGTCACTCACAGGTCTTTCCAGGTAATTTTTCTGAAGATTTTTTCTGCTTTTTTTTGCTGAAAGGGGCTGCACGAGATGGGTTGGGGGATGGAGATGGGTTGAGGGGAGGTCAATTCACCTTTAAGGTACCCCCCCCTTCAGTGCAGCAGCCCCCTTGGGAGATCCAGAGCCAAAAAACCTTTTCTTGAAAAAACTTCTACAACCCCTGGGGATATTTTTTATACTCTTTACCTGCTGCAGATTTTTGGGTGGTCCGAGGACATGTAGTGGGGGGCATGGCAAGCCTTCATAATACTTTTATAAGTGGGGTTGGGGTATGGGACGCCAACTACGCCCCCTCCCCCCTCCAGGTCTGTAGGTACGCCAGTGCGTGAGACGTCAGGCCCAGTGGAAGGGCAGAGAGCAGGTGGGTCAGTGGGAACCTCTGCTCTGCTGGCAGAGTTGTACTTTACATTTTTTATTTTGGGAAAGGGTTTGGCATTTGAATTTGCAGGGTGTTCCTCAGTTCTGGTGTCTGGGCGTGAGCACTTTGCTTGGTGAGTGCGAGGTATGTGTAAGCGTGCATGGTATGGTGAAGAATTGAATATTTGATGCTGGATGACATGTGGAGAAGTCGTGAAGAATTGATATTTTTGATCTGACGTGTTCTTTTTTTTTCTCTTTTGTTCGTTTGTTCAATGCTGCACAAGTACTGTGCACTGCACGTTGTGCACTGCACCTGCACTCTGTAAAGTACTGTGCACGGCACCAGGATGGTGCGAACCCAGTGGGCACAACAGAATCTGTTTGTGCGATATTTTTGTGCCCATGCTCTCTGCCTTGCGCCTGTGTGTCTCTGTCATCTTGGGATCTCCCCTAGGCAGGGTACTCTGGGCCAGGCTTCCTAGGCAGAAATTGCAGTTGGGTTTTGAAAATAATTTCGAAACTCTGGCTGGGTTTTTGCACTGACTAGGGCTGTTGGAGCTGGTTTTTATATAATGAAAATAACTGCAATTTACAAGTAAGATCAGGAAGATGTGCAGGATTTTCATTATATACAGGTTTTAGTGGGAGTGTGTTAACACACCTCCCAGAAAGGGAATGGGGTTTTTATAGCCTTTGCTGCAGGCTTTTCCCCAACCCCTGAGCAGGGATTTTTTTTGTACATTAAAACAAAAAGCCCCTGACACCTGGTGGGTTTCCATTTCAGGGCACTGGGGTGTGGCAGAAGTTTTTGTTTTGTACATAATGGTTGTAGTAAATACCATGTCACAGGTACAGTATAGGTTTATGCTGAAATAGCTCAGATTGGCTTTGGGTGTATCTTACCCATTTGCCCCCATTATTCATATTTTTCAGCAACAAACTCAGCTCTGGAACCTGAGTTTGAGCTTGGTGGGGGAGTGTAATGGGTCCACAAATGTAGAAGATACTCTTATCTATTTTGTTTCCAAATTTATTGTAGAGTATGCATTTTCATTATAATATTGGCAGCAGATTGGCCCGCGAAATTCGCGGACGGAAAATGCCAGATGGCAGCCGCGCATCGCGATTATTCTACGTAGATTTAAATTTTTGATCTGAAGAAAACTACTGTTTTTAATAGTTAATTATCAATGATTTATCATTATTTCATTAATAGGCATCCATGTGCCATTTCTGTGTATCATTTCACAGGATGCCTGTCTTAACATGTGATCAGAACTGAACGATGACTTACAACGAGTTTCCGGATTTCAGTGCAGTGCTGTGCTATGGAAGATACGGGTGCTGAAGTGACGGAGATCCAACAGATCAGGGTAAGAAAGTAGATGCTCAAGTAAGTTTTGATTACACGACTGGCTGTAGTTCGGCGGTTCGAATGGATCGAGAGGTCGACTCGGACGAGTTGGCGCTGATGCTACCGACAAGCAGCGGCCAGTTGAAGTCGTCCTCGCTGGGGGTTCGATCGCGTCAACATCGATGACGTCCGACGGTGTCGCTCGAGAAGGTGGAGGTGGAGAGGAAGTTCGGCGCGTCCGGGATGTAGTACCATAGGCGGAGGCTCCGGTGATCGACCCGGAACCTCGCATGAGTTTTTCGAAAAACCACGCTGCAGAGAAGAGTAAGGGTGTTACTCAGTTACTCAGGGTGGAGTCGAAGGAACTCAAGGTACACAGGATCCTCCTCTAGAGCCTTGCTCGACTCCCAAGACCATGTGTCGTCATCCCATTCACAACGGTACAGGAATGTGCGGCGCTTTTTAGATCCCACTCGACGTCTAGCCACAATCTTGACAAGTCGAGGAGATTCTCCAGTTTTGACAGGGGGCATCGGAAACTCCCACACCGGCTGTCCCTCTCGATGGACGTAGGGTTTTATGCTGTCTCGATTGAAAACTCGCAACCCATCGAAGGGGGCAGGGATGTCCAGTTTGACATTCTCGCCCTTGTTCAGTACCTGGAGTATTTTGTAAGGGCCGCACCAGACAACATCGAGTTTCCCTTTATGTCGATATTCCGGCACCAACACCCACCATCGTTCACCGACTTCAGGCACTCGAACGTGTCGGTCCATTTGCAGGACCACATGCATCTGGCGTCGACGTTCCTCGGCAAGCATTGCACGCACAGAATCGAAGGTACGTTCCGCTCGTTGCATGTAATCATTCACGGTCGATGGTTCATGTGCATGAGAAGTCATTCGGGGAAAATCCAATGGAAAATGGGGTGTTCGTCCTTCATCTATCTCGAACGGGGATAGTCGAAGACTATTGGATGTCAGGTTGTTGAACTGGATTTCGGCGAACAGGAGGTCGACATCCCACTCGTTGTTGCCGAAGATGCCGTGTGTACGCAGGCGCTGGAGGATGGACTGATTGCTGCGCTCCGCCAGGCCATTGCCTCGAGGGCGGTTGGCCACTGTTTGATGCATCTCAATCTTGAAGCGCTGGGCCAACTCCTTCCACGCCTGTGACTCGAACAGCTTGTCTCGGTCAGAAACAATTTGTCGAGGGCATCCTTTCAATCCAATAACCTCACGTAGGAACACATAGATAAGGTCGTCGGCTGTCATATCCTTGCGACAAGGGATGAACATTCCACGCTTGGAGAATCGGTCGACTACAGTCATGATGGCGTCATGGCCCCTTGTGGTCGGCGGCAATCCCGAAACCCAATCGATGGACACACTGTGCCATTTGGTGTCGGGCACCGGCAATGGTCTTGGCACTCTGGCGGTGTCGACTCGTCTTGATTTCGCCGCTTGACAGACATCGCAACTTAGTATGTATCGCTCGACATAGTGTCGAAGGTGTGAACATACGTAGTCGCGCTTAATCAGGGCCATGGTTCGAAGGACTCCTGAGTGGCCATAGAACTCCGACTCGTGATACATAGCCACAATCGACGTAACCAGCGTTCGGGGAACAAGCACACGTTTGCCCATCGTCGACAAATGGAAGAATTTGCCATCATCGAAGGACAACTTGGCATCTTGAAGCTGGTGTCGTGCCGCAGGGCTTCGAATCGCGACTTCGTAGATGTGTCTCGTCCGGGGGTCCTCCCGATAGGCTGCCGCCCACACAGCTGTCGAAGTCAAGTCTTTGCACTGATAATGTCGATGTACTCGGCGGGGTGTACCCTTAAGACTCGAAGGGTACGGCGTGTTCGACCCAACCTTCGGCAAGGGAACTGATTGCAACGTGCCGTCACGGTGACGTCGACAGCGAATCAGTTCCGCCATGGTCGGAGCGTATCGAAGTTCATTGCCAAAGGTGACTCGAAGGGGGCGATCCATGCTTACATCGGGGAGGTCGTCGGTGTCGGTAGACGTGTCTGGCTCATTGCCAGCCTCATCGAGATGCATGTCTGGTTGGTGTGAATTCTCAGCCATGATCTCGTCCGATGGTGCTGGATCCAGTCTCAGGTCCTCCGGCTCAGCAGTTGTCGCGCTCGACGGTAGCGGCTCCAGGTCCTCCGGCTCGACAGCGGGTTCGGTGTCGAATTGGAGGGCTGGTTCCGCAAGCTCATCTGCGTCAAGTTCCTTCCCCACGGAGCGTCCGCTTCGTAATGAAACGTACAGGTGGTCGTACGGCTGGGGCCACACCTCGTCATGAGAGAATGAGTCTTCGAGCACATGTAGGAACTCATCGACAGGTTCTCCTTCCGGTGAAGCCCAATCTTCAACCAGGGGTATTGCGAAAGCTCGTGTACGTCTGCAATTTTCGATATCCATCAACTGCCGCGAAGTTAGACGGGAGCAGGCGTCTGCCGCAGGGTTCTCGAGGCCCGGCACGTACCACAACGTCAGGTTGTATTCCTCGAGGAATTGGGACCATCGTGCTTGTCGTGGTGTCAGCGGTCGAGGACAGGTCTTGAGATATCGAAGACTTTCGTGGTCAGTGTGCACGTGCACCTGCTGCGGTCCTCGAAGTAGGTGAAACCATTGTTTCAAGGCTAATACGATGGCCAACAACTCCTGTTCTCGAATCGGGTATCGAGTTTCGGCAGGCTGCATTTTCCGCGACATGAAGGCAATAGGTCGAAGATGTCCCTTGTACTTCCCATGCGCACATCGTTGCGCCAGCGTAGCACCCACGCAGTTCTTCAAGGCGTCTGTGTACAGGTGATACGGCTGTCGGGGGTCGATAGCACTGAGATGTGTCGCACTGATCATCGCCTGCTTCAGCTTGTCGAAGGAAGCCTGGTGGACGGCTGTCCATTCCCACTCGAAGTCTGCCTTAAACATTGCAGTCAGAGGGGCTGCGACAGCTTGGAACCCTTCGACAAACTGCTGGTAAAATCCACACAATCCAATGAACTGTCCAACTTCATGGACCGTAGTTGGTGGAGGCCAACCTCGAATGACCTTGATGTTTTCGGGGTCCATGTGTACTCCATCTTGGTCGATGATGTATCCGCAGAAGGGCACTCGACTCTGAAAGAATGTGGATTTATCGATGCAGGGGAAGAGCTGGTGCTTACGGAGTAGTTCATGTACCAGGTCGAGGTGTCGTTGGTGTTCGTCCGCATCCTTCGAGAAAACGAGGATGTCGTCGATGTACACCCATACAAAGATCCCCAAGTGGTCTCGAAGGACATCGTTCACGACGCGTTGGAACGTCGATGGCGCATTACAGAGGCCAAAGGGCATAACAACCCACTCGAAGGCGCCAAATTGTGTGTTGAAGGCGGTTTTCTCGATATCTTCGTCTTGAATTCGGATCTGGTGGAACCCACTAACAAGGTCAATCTTTGAGAATACGGTGGAACCCCCAAGTGTACTCAGGATGGATTGGATCGATGGCAAAGGATATCGATCTCGTACAGTTCGTGTATTCAACGCTCGGTAGTCGACGCACATACGCCATTTACCATTCGCTTTCTTCACCAGTAGGCAACCCGCTCTGTATGGACTCGAGGATGGTCTGATGCGACCAGATCGATGCAACTTGTCCAATTGTCGTCGAAGTTCATCTAGTTGACTCGGATCCATTTTGTAAGGGTGTACCCACGGTGGATTGTCTTCCGAATCGAGGCGTATTCGATGATCTCTTCCAGGTCGATGCGGAGGTAGGTCTCCATACTCCGCTTTCTCCCGGTCGTAGAGGTCCGCCCACTTGTGTAATCGATTCGGCGGTTTGCGTCGAACAGGGTCAAGCCCGTCATCATTGCCATCACTGGCTTGCATCTTATACATTTCATCGACCGGCACTGCTGGTCAAGGCATGCAACACAGAAATACTTGATCTCCCGTGAGATCAGATCGACGGATCTCTCTTTTGAGTTTCGGCAACGAAATGTACTCAATCTCCATATCGCTGCACTCCTCATCGGTGATACCATCTTCTGTTTCGGACTCATCGTACATATCAGTACCGCGCTGAACGTGTGTCGACGAGTGTAGGTCAGGGTGTTCGTTGGCATGTGGGGCAGGATTCCCAACCGGACTCGCTTTCGAGGAACTGGATGAAAGTATCGAAAGAAGGTCCAGCTTCGAAGCTGCTTGAAACTGCAGCTGGGTGGAATGTCTTGATTCGCCAAAAGACAACCGGTACGAAATCGAACCATGTTGGATGTCGGCGTATCGCTCCTTCCAGTTGACAGTTGGATTGTAACTTCGAAGCCATGGTAATCCAAGCACTACATCCGGCAAAATTTCCAAGACCTTGAAGTAATGACGAAATACAAGCTCTCCAACTCGAACATAAGCTCGCGTGTAGTACCGTACTTCGACTTGGACACCTCCTGCTGTCAAAACATGTCCAGGGTTTCTCAATTTATAGAGGGGAAGTCGCGCCCTCTTTGCTGTTTGCATCGACATAAAGTCACTGGTCGCTCCACAGTCGACCAACAGTTCCACGCTGGAGTCAAAGGAGTCTTCACGACATGCGCAAATGCGCCCTCGAACCGTGAACAGAGACGCATGCTCAGGTTCGGTTCCTTCGACAGTGACACTTCCAAGCGTCGAATTCTTTTCGGGTTTATTGGTGCTGGTGGTGGTGTTCAGCTCTTCTCGAGGACGTCCGCCACCAGGTCTTCGGAATTGTTTTCTAGGCCGTTGTAGGCCTTTCTCTGCTCTTGGAGCGGGATCGAAACCGTCCCTTGCTGTCTCGACTTTGATCTCGTTTCGGTGTGTTCGACCTTGATTCCCGACGTTCTCGTCCTCGGGATGGCGGTCGACCTTTTGGACAGTCACGTGCCAAGTGTCCTTGTTCGCCACAATTGTAGCAACGTCTGCTTTCTCGACCATCTTGGCGTCCGCCATGTTGACGTCCGAACCGTTCACCAATGTAGGCATGTAACTCTTCTCGAAGCTTGGCAATTGCATCGAGATTCATCGGCTCTGCCACGGTCGAAGCCGTGGGCGCCACAGCTGGGGTCGGCATCGGGGTGACGTGTGGCGTTGGCATAGGGTTCGATGGAAACGTGGAAGTCGAAGTAGGTTGGACCATCATAGGCAGGGGTCTCGACACTGCAGGACCCACGGTGTGATCTGATGTCGTTCTCGATGCGCTCTGTACTTCTTCCAGTTGATACCCAGCCGCAATGTAGGCTTCCACGATGGTCTCTACCAAGGTATCGAATCCAAATGGATTATTAGAACGCCATCTCGAACGGACCTCAACGATGTACTGCCGACGCACAGCGTCATTCGACAACCCTTCAACAAATCGAGAGCTGACGAGGTAACCCATCTGGAGTTCACTCGTGTTGACCTTCGACTTGATAACGCATGTACGAAATTCTCAAACGTAATCTGCATGTCGGGGAAACTCGCTCTCTTTCAAGCTCAACATTCTCGACAAATACACTGGCTCATGGGATATGCAGTCGAAACGCTGGCCTAACACACGCATGAGCTCGAACCAGTCATCTTGTACAACTTTCGTCAGGCTGTGATAGTACTCAGCGGCATCACCATCGAGGAGGAATGACATCGTTGCTGCCTGATCGACGGGTGAGGTGATGTCCGACAAAGTGAAGGCTCGTAGTAAATCTTCTTTCCATGTTCGAAATTCTCCACATCCAGGTTTACCCGTGAACCTCTTGACCAGTTTGTTCAGGCGCTCGACGCGGCGTCCCAAAATCTCCTGCGAAGGAGCACGTTGAACTACGAACTGGGGTAGTGGTTCGAAGGTAGGCCGCTGTGGGAGCGGTTGTTATGGAGGGTGAGGTTGGTTCGAATTCGAAGAAGACGGTGGTTGCGGAAACTGTTGTTGTTGTGGCTGCGGAAACTGGATGTTGTTCGGAGGTGGTGGACTCGAAGTTCGTACAAATTCGTTGAGAAGAGCGTAACATTGCGTCAATTCATGTTCTACGCGTCGAAGTTCATTTGCAGCAGCTTGGGTTGCATTTTCCGTCGAGGACTGCAAGGTATCGATGCGCTGGCCAGTTGCTGCTGTAGCACTTGCTGCTGTTGCCTGCAACACATCGATGCGTTGTTCAGTTGCTGCTGTAGCACTTGCTGCTGTTGCCTGCAATACATCGATGCGTTGTTCCAATTCGATAACTTTGGCTTGAGTATCTGCAAGCTTCTGCGAACAGCTGTGAAAATCACGAGAAAGACATGGAAACCACTCGCTTTCTCGACTAGCGATGCGCTCTGCGATGAACTTCTCTAACGAGGTCGAAAATTCGTGATGCAAGGGTGAATCACTTCGAAACAAACTGTCTCTGATGAAATGCAGCATAGCTGCGTCGTCGAAGGGCCGCTCCATTGTAGATCGAAGTCCAAATCAAGTTGACGGCGTTGCGGCGTCGAAGATTGATCTCGAAGATTGATCCTCCCCGCCACCTAGCTGGCTACCACTTGTTGTGGTTTGTTTCTTGGGAACTCGACTGCACTCCTGTGCCTCTTTGTTTCTCAAAATCCGAAATCCAAAATCCCAATCGACAAACCTCGCAGGATCTTTAGACGGGGCACCAATAATAACACAATCTCGAAGACATAAACCCTGTTCAAAGATGGAAGTATCTTACAGCGCTCATTCACAGTTGGCATTCGATGCTTCTTTATTATTCACAGACTGTCAGCGCGATTGCGACTGCGACTTGCGATTTGCGCGCTGCTGCGCTGCTGCTGTTCGAAGCCATAACAACGGAGGCAACCCCAACCCTAATCCAGGGGGGAACTCCGAGCCCTCCGGAGGGCAGTCTGGTCCTACCACACGCTCACAAACGCAGGCCCAGCAAGAACAAGGAGCCAAGCGTGAGCATGAAGGTGGTGATGACGGCAACGCTAAGAAGAGGAGCCGTTTCATGAGGATGGCCCGCAAATTGCGGAACAAGGGGTTCGAGGTGACCTGTCCCGCGGAGTTCTGACGGGGACACTCTGGTGGCACCCAAGACCTGGTGTTTTGGGTAAGTATCCGACTAGGGGGACGCGAATACCTGGGGGTATTGGACACTGGCGCCACCATATCTATAGTGGCCAAGAAAATTTTACCTTGTGGGAGCCTGAAGAACACCATGACCACCGCTGCTATACGCATGGGGGATGGACATGTGGTGCACAGCTGCGGGGACTGTGAAGTGGAGGTACCTATGGGCTCCCGGACTATCGCCCATCGGTTCTATGTGATGTACACTGAGGCCTTCGACTTTGTACTGGGGACTGACTTCTTCGTACAGCACTCCCAGATACAATCCCTGACGCTGCAAGCGCCCTACCTCCTCTACGTGGACCACGGCAGTGGCAGAGAGTCTGTGCCACTGGAGCAGTCGGAACATACCTCGAGTTACCTGAGGCTATCGAAGGAGGAGCCCTCGAACATGATGGCGGCCTCCAAAACTGAGGACTATCAACTATTGGGGGAAGTCCTAGACCAAGGTCTGAAGGAGTTGGGTTACTCTCGAGAAGACCTGAGTGTGGAGTTGTTCGCCAGCGACAAGCAGCATGTACTGGACCTTTACTGCAGCAAGGGGAAGAACTGCAGCCACAAATTTTACTGGCCCTCTTTCGGGATGGCCTACGGGAACCCCAGGTTCAGTGAACTGGGGAAGGTGCTGACCAAGGTGGCCTTGGAACGTTCCCGTATGGTCCTGTGTTCCCCCGATTGGGGAGCCCATGGGGGCAACGAATACTGGCGAAACCTCCTGGACAAGCTGACTATCAGCTCTGTTCGGTTACCTGATGAGGCCATCTACGTGCCTCTGGGTCGTAAGACGCCTATTGGGAAACCCGGATGGGGGAGTATGCTGAGCGTGGTGGACGGAGGTCTTACCTCCATCCCCTGGGAGGATCTGGACCCGACTCTGGTCCAGGCTATACAACGAGAAAGCGACGGACTCGCCCTGGGTGACTTGAAGGATCGCCTACGACCTCAAGATGCTGTTGAGACTACACCCGGAGGAGAGGAGTACGTCGTGACTGACACCAACGCCCCCAACTCTCCCTGCCAAGTACCTGTTCCTGATGGAGTCTCTGAGTGTGGACTATCTGAGCTACCTAGCTCTATCCACTCAGAAGACGAAACTGAGCACGACGCCTTCTTCGTGCAGACCTGTGTGGAGGAAGTGGAGAACGCCGAGTACGTCGCCCCACTAAAACCCCTACTCTCCATGAGGGTGGAAGACCCCGTGGATGAGGAGCTGGACCCTCGTTCCAGGCTCAGGGAGTATGTGGATTCCAAGAGGAAGTTGGTGGCGAAAAAGCTATGCTACGCGAAGCCTACCCGCAGCTCATGGCCACTGAAGCAAGGACGTATGGGAGACCTATCCCAATTGAAGGAGGACCTCGAACAGAAGATCACCACCTGGCAAAGGGAGGTAGATCTTAAGCTCATGAAGAGCGTGTGGGGCGCCCATGTGAGGACCCCAGAGGAGGACGACCTCTCGGAGGAATGTGTATGTGAACCCCCTCGAGCGTGCCTATGTTGCCATCGTCCACCGGAGATGGTTGAACAAGACCTTCTATATGCCTACCAAGGGCTGAAGGACACTACCACGGGCGAAGAGTCGGTGGAGGACCACCTCCCGACGTCTATTACTCAGGGGGCAAGCAACTTACACTCTGACGAGGACATGGAGGACAAGATCAAGGTATTGGACCCGCGGGTACAGAAGCTTATAAGGACCTATCTGGAGGTGTTCGGAGAACTACCCCCTCCAGCCTCATGTGACAAGCTGGTACAGATGGACCTCAAGGTGAAACCCGAGTTCGTGGGTCACAAGATCCGGAGGAGACCCTATCCAGCTCCTAAAGAGCAGGCCGACGAGATTGAGCGACAGATACAAGAATGTATCGACGCTGGCCTAGTCCTGGAGTACAGGGACGGGGACTACCCCCTACACTGCAGCCCCTGTTTCCTGGTGGCTAAACCTGGGTCTACAGCCAAACGGCTGGTAGTGGACTACGGAGAGCTGAACAAGAAGACGCTGAACCACTCAGGGTCCGTTCCCAATATGGAGTCTACCCTGGAGAAGATAGCCTCCTGCCGCTACAAGACCAAGATGGACAAGAGGAGCGGATTCTGGCAAGTTGGCCTGACGCCCAACGCACAGGAACTACTGGCCTTCATCACCCCTCAGGGGAGGGTGTTCAAGTGGAAGGTCATGCCGTTTGGCGTGGCTAACGCACCCGCTCTATTCCAAGAGCTGATGAACAAGATCTTGTCCATCCTACGAAGGAGACCTAAGGTGCAGGAGCCCATATCCCGTGGTGCCCAGATGGAGGCTCACATCGACGATGTATGCCTCGGGACCAATACCCAGGACGATCACCTAATCCTCTTGGGTGAGTTCTTTGCGGTCTGCCAGGAGAACCACACACGACTCAAGCTGGAGAAGTGTGAGTTCATGCAGGAGACCATGCAGTACCTGGGGTTTGACGTTGGCTATGGGTGGTGGACCCCAGCGGCCTCTAAGGCCAAACCCCTGATGGATGCCAAGGTACGGCACGAAGACCCCAAGAAAGGACTTCATGATGTACGCATTTTCATTGGGGCGTGCAACTTCTATCGCCGCCACATCAAAAACCTCACCTACACCAGCGCCGTTCTGACGGACTTGATCAAGAAGAGTACTACTTGGCGCTGGGGTCCACAAGAGCAACAAGCGTTTGACGAACTCAAAGACAAGGTAGCCAACGCTAAGTGCTTGGGGGTGCCTAGGGCACAGGGGGAGATTATCCTGGTGACCGACGCCAGCAATGTGGGCGGTGGTGGAACGTTGTTCCAATGGCAAGCACTGGAGAAGGAGGAGTTCGACTCGGCCATTTCCCAATGGGGGACGGAAGGTCTCAACCGAGATGGAACCCTCAAGCACAGCTACCCTGATGACAAGTGGGTCCTAGTACCTCTGGGCCACTGGAACTGGAAGTGGAACCAGGCCAGGGGGAACAACTCCACCTATGAGCAGGAATTACTCGCGGGTATGCTGGTGCTATCCTCACAAGCACGACTGTTGGGGAGTAACCCTGTGGTCTGGCTGTGCGACCAAGAACCGGTCCGCAGTTTCCAGAAGGGTCCCCCACCTGAGAAGGCCAAGCTACGGCGCTGGTGGACCTACCTCAGTCAACTACGGCTGACGGTACACCATATCCAGGGAGTGAAGAACGAGTGTGCCGACTACATCAGCCGCAACAACTTCGACACCCTGATTGGTGCCCGGTCTGAAGCGCTGGCTAAGGAGGCGTTCAGCCGTATGGACGTCCACTTGGACCTCAACATGACGATGATTCGCCCCCTGGATGGACTCCAACAATCGGAGTACCTGAAGGAGTTTGGGGATATCTACAAGCGCCTGGTGAAACGCCTTGAACCCCTCCTGGTCAACCAAGACCAGTGATAGAGGAACAAAAGCTACCTCTGGCACGAGGACCGCATCGTGGTGCCTAGTGACCGAGTCCGAGCGCTGCTGAAGTGGACCCATGAGTCCAGCGGTCATGTGGGTGCTGACTGTACCCTGAGGCTGTTCAAGCAGTGGTTCCACACTACGTGGACTGACGACCAACTGCGGAAAACCCTCCAGCCTATCGTGCACAAGTGCCCGTGCAGGTCCTGTAAACCAGGGGATATCAGGGACAGAGGTCTCTACTCGACCCTGCCCATCCCTCACTGTGCTAACAGTGTTCTATACGTGGACTACACGGAGATGCCGAAGTTCGGGGGCTATGACTTCGCCCTCGTGGTAACCTGTGGGTTGACCAGGTTTACCAGGGTGTTCCCATGTACCAAGCACATCACCGGGGAGGAGACTATCAAGATACCCCTGGAGGAGTGGTTTTGTGTCTATGGGGCGCCCAAGGAGATCAACTCCGATGACGACGTACGAGTACGCTCAGATACTGGCTGGTACAAGAGGGTCCTGAGATCTCTCAATGTCCAGGTGTCTACCGGGATTCCCTACTCTCACACGAGCAACCCCCTATGTGAGCGACAGATCCGTGTCCTGAAGGAGAATGTACGGATATGGTGCAAAACTGAACGCACCAGAGACTTGGTGAGACTACTCCCCGTCATATCCTTGATGATGAACTCCCAAGAGAGTTCAGCTACTGGCTACTCGCCCCATGAGCTATTCCTAGGGCGCCCGGCGTGGTTCCTACATGCCCCCTATCCAGAGGACACCCGTTCTTCTGTGGGTGAATGGGTCCAAGAGCAACAAGCGAAGGTGGACAAAGCCAAGGCTATGCTCCAGAGAGTGAGGGAGCGTCAGTGGAACAAGAAGAACAAGCACCGAGTACCGGCCACCTACCAAGAGGGGGACTGGGTGCTGGTGCACCACAGTCGACTACCCGCCTGGCCACGCTCTACCAGCGATGACCCATACTTCGGGCCGTACAAGATTCTATCAGTGGATGGACACCGTATCACTGTGCGGTGTTCTCCCCGTCTAGGGGGGACCCTGGTGTGCGCTGCTCAACACCTGAAGCGCTACTATGATCCTGAAGACCTCTGTGGGGAGGAGTGGGAGCTGAACGACGAGGAAATCGCCGCTCTGGACCTACAAGGGGCTGCCAGCCCTATGGAAGTTGAAGGTGAACTCCCAGACATGAACGCCGAGGAGATGGCTAAGGAGGGCTTCTACCTGGTGCAGTCTGTCCTACGCCACCGCTATCGCCAGGGTTGGCGCTTCCTCACCCTCTGGGAAGGGTTTGGAGTCGAAGAGGCCACCTGGGAGCCCTTCTCTGCATTTGTTCTACCTGAGGGACGCCTAAACTCAGTTCTGGTTGACTACTTGTCCCAGAACAACCTTGGTGAGTTGCTGAGGCTCGCTAAGACGCTTGCCTCCAAGACTAAAGCTAGGGACTGAACCTTACCCTTACCTGCCGAAGCGTATGTGTGAGTGTGCTATTCCTAAGGTCCTGAGAGCAAGCCGCAGAAGTGGTGTCCTAATTATACCCAAGTCTGCACGCTTGCTAAACCTGGAGGGTTGGCTTATTGATGCCACGGGGTACGCCCCGGGTCTCCCCTCCCCTAAGCGCCCAATTTCTGTGCTGCCGCAAAACCTTTGGGGAATACCCAGCGTACTAATCCAGGTATTGTTTTCCCTACCTATCTGTCTGCTACAGGGAGGGGTGGCCAAAAGCTATGAAGGCATGAAAACACCGTTTTGCTAAGTGGCCAAAACACTGACCTAACCACTGCCACAGCCCACCAACCCTGCTAAAATTGCAGGAAACGGGTGGGACAGTGACACACGCACTACAGGTCCTACACACCCTACAGTGGTACCATCCTGGTGGGCTAGCACTGGTGCAACTGGCTCAAGCCCCCACTCAGGACTACCACTCCTACACGCACACTCTACTTGGTGTTGTTGAAGAACATGTCGTGGGTCCTAAAAACCCTCCTGTGAAATGACAAGAGAACACAGCGCTGCTAAGCAACTGTGGCCTAACAGGGGACGCCACAACGCGTTTCCCCTGCTAGGGCTTGGAGGGAAGAGGTGCTCTTGCGTGCACGGCGCAGATGTCGATGGAGTCGGACTCCCTGCTCTGCCACAGGCAGAGGGGAGTTACTTGTTTGTGTGATCTGCGCCCTTGTTTAGCAGGGCATGAAAAAAATGGTATGCTGCTGCACCAATCAGCCTACCTGCCCACCTGTAAAGCAAAGGCAAATGAAGGGGCGTTTGCGGCGGAGGAACCAAGCCACACTCCCCGTATTATACCGGTCTCAGTGTGACCTATAATACACTGTCCGCAAACACGCTGAAGAATCAGCTACCCCTGTCAAGCAAGCAAGCGTTAAGGGACTCCTCAGGTTCTCTTAAAGAACGTACCAAGGAGCCCCTGGGTAGCCTAAACAAGGTTTACCGTGCGCACTTCGTGTGGCCTACCCTTTAATGCGTGTGTGCATGCGCGAGTATGCACGACTGTTTTGGGCAAACCTGCCCATCCGCATCACAATCACGAACTCCACCAGGGGGTGGCCCCGCCTGGGCTTACTCACCTTACCTACCGCTGGAGAGAGAGAGCAAGTGAGGGGCGCACGCGAAGAACGTTGCTATGCACTTGTGTGTATGTCTAATCACCCTGATCTGACCTCTAATCATCTGCAATCTTTCTAATCAATCCCTCTATCGCGTCCTATCGTTGTTAGCGCTGCTACAAGACCCGTTCACGGAGACACGAGACGAGCAATGTGTATGCGGCATACGAGACGAGCATACCTGTAGTTTATACCTGATTCATTGAAGTCTTTTGCGTTGATTTTCGAATTCTTGAATTTTCGATACTTCTATAAGTGTGGGTGGAATCTGTATGTTTATTTATTAATGTGTGTCTCGTCATTTTCAAAACTATGTGAGACATACGTTTATAATTCCATTATTTCTCCATTTTCCGGCGCTTCGCTAGGAGCCGCTCCTGCGCGCCGCCTTTTTATGCGTAGGAATTTCTTGATTTAAAAAATCTAGAGATGACTATAATTTTTATAAAAATGTGCTTCTGATGCACAATTGGATTCTGCTCAGGTGTGTTGTTTCAGAAAAATTCTAGGCCGTCATTTGACGGATTTTGGTGTCGTCGCTTCGTTTTTGCGTGGATTTGTCCATAATTCTCCCATTCCTGCCTCTGCAGATACCCACGCGCAGCCTCGCTGAGTAGGCCGTGTTCTGGCCGAAACGCAGCAGCCTGGAGAGACTGAGCAGAACCCAAGACCCCACCAAGGGGCAATTTAATTTTTTTCACGACCCCCTTCGCCCTAAGACAGGTCACAGGTCGTCAGCAGGTTTACGAGAACCCATGCGAGTGTGTATATTGTGTCTTGCGTTGGGTTTGTGTCGCGCTGCGTCTTGGAGGGAGGGATGCACATGCTCATGTTTTGGCATGCTCCCAAACTAACCCAACCAAGCCATGAGCGCTGAGTCTTCTGGAGGAAATGTTACAAACAGAGCAGCAAAAGAGCGCCAGCCATGGTGAGCGCCCATTTTTCTGTGTGAGGGAAACTATAGGTATTTTAAAGTAGATGTGGAAACCAAGGAAAGGCCAAGAAAAAATCCCTTTTTCCTAAAATGCGACAGTGGTGGCCACCACAGCACAAGGGGGGAGTAAGAAAAAGTGCTTTTCCAATGCTTTGAGGCATACTCTAGTTGTATTAGAGATGCACTGAGCATCCATGCATTTCTATCTTAGTATTGGTCCCAGGAAAACTGGTGATAACACATGTTGACCTATGGAACCAAACACCCAATCAGGATATGGAGTGGACCCCTTAATCCCCTTTTAATGTGAGGCAAATCATCTTTTCCTGAGTTGACTGAGCACTGACATATCCAGGGCAGAGCCTATGAATTTATCTATGTTTTTCCATGAATTATTAGCTATCCTAGTGGTATGCACCCTAGGGGGCTGGGCACCTCTTTTTGAGAGGTCCTGGGTTCAATTCCTGGTCAGCCTAGCTAAGTAGGAAGATCCCATGTGACATGGCAGTGACCTCATCGCCACATGCCCTGCCACCTCAGCACATATGGGACCCAGAACAAAGAGTGCACATCTCCTGAGATGGCACTATGGAGATAGAGTGACCATGGGGCAGTTTTCCAACTCTTTTCCAAAACATTTCAGCTATCTTTGTGAATATGCATTCCGATTTGACCTGAGTTGCAGTTTCTGTGAATATCCTTTCATCTTTCACTGTTTACACTGCAGCCCTTCATGCTTTGATCCTGATTCTCTTCTCCTTGCACACTTCTGGGTTGGGCTATCCTGGATTGACTGTATTTCAGTAAACAAAAGCTTTTCATCTCCAAAAACAAGCAGCAGAAAACCCTACACCAACAGCAAGCAGCAGGAGAAGCAAAAACACAGTGCTGAAACCACTATAAACTTTTCTTCCCATCTCTCTCATCATCATGACACCGTCAATTGATATCCCCCCCCCACCGGGAGTACCCCAACCACCAAGATACGCTAATAACATTCACAACGCACCTAAACCTACCACACCAACAAACAACTTAATCCACTCTCAAACACATTTAACACTCACTACTCATAACACTGCAAAAAACATTGACAACCTAGACGCCATAATACTACGACACCAACAACAAGGAACCGACATACTTTGTTTGCAGGAAATACCTACCACCCCCTCCTTACATTCACTCCTAAACCTACTCACTTTCACAAACATTTCTTCTGACAAATCCAACGGCACAGCGATCATCATCCACTCTTCTCTATCTCCCTTCGTCAAACAACTCAAACACGACAAGGTCAATGGATGCCTTATTGCCATCGACCTTACCATACCAGGCTACCACACGCTTGGTATCATTAACGTGTACAAAGCACATCACGCTCATCTCCGACACAGACTAGAGAAAACAATCTCTGCCCTCCAACAAGACCAGCCGTGCCACCCCATGCTCGGCGACTTCAACACATATCTCCAACCTTCTTTAGACACGGCTAATGTCAAACACAATAAATACTGGCCATGGCTCCACAACCAGGTACACCCCACCAATCCCAGCACGACACCAACCCTCATTGACCTGTATCGTAAGGACCACCCAGAGACAAAACAGTGGACGCGCCCTGCAAACAAAAGGCTCCCGTCTCACACACGCATCGACCTGATACTCTCTTCTCCTTCTTCCAACACCATTTTCAAACCTTCCAACACCTTCATTGACATTCACAACGACATCTCCGACCACCGACCCGTATCCACCTCCATACCCATCCCCACCAACCTGATTAACATATACAACATCCCACACAATTCCATTCACTACCGCCCCCTAAACAAAGACGAAAAGTCATACTTTACGTCCCTCAGTAAACCCCTTAACAACTGGCTCTCCAAACACCACGACACTCTCATCCAACAACCCATTGAACAACTTATCCCCCTGACAGACTTCCTTTTCACTCAGCTAGTCGCTACTTACAAAAAAGTCACTCATCAAGCACGCGATCACAAACCAACCAGCGTGGAGAAACAGTTCCTTGACGTTATAAAAAACTTACCTTCTTCTGCCTCCAATACACACAAAACTAAAACACTTCAAACACTACTCAATGACTGGACCTCAAAGAAACAAGCACAAGCGCACAAGAAGCTTCACCACTCCCTCATCTCTCACAAACGCAAAAAAAAAACAATCAACAACATTCTCAACCCCAGAAACACCACCCCCATCTCTCTCTACGACCAAACCGGTCAACTCACCACCGACCCTTACGAAATGTGCAAATCTATGGGACACACCCACTCTTCCTTGGGAGGCCCCCCAGACTTTAACACAGACCCAGCCTTCATCGACACACTTATGACTAACTCCCCAAAACTACCCAACGACGCTCCACAACCACACTTTACCAGAGACTTCTTTAACCTTCTTTTGTCGCACGCTAAATGCCACACCGCACCTGGTTTCGATGAAACCTCTCTTTACCTATTCTCCATCTGCCCCCCCGACATCCAAACCTACATTTACAGCTTGTGTTCCCTCCTTATCACCGACCACATTCCCTTTCACTGGCTTAAGGCAAAAAACTTTCTACTTCACAAAAAAGGCGACCCTCATAATCCTATAAACTACAGACCAATAGCACTCCTTAACACACTGTACCAAATCATAGCTTCTTACGGTGCACACACCCTCACCTACTACGCCACAACTTACCACCCCACCAACAACACACAATACGGCGGACTCCCTAACCACAGAACCACGGCCCACATATACACAATGATTGCCAACCTATCACTGCACCCCGACATGTATCACTTATACCTCGACCTAAATAAAGCCTTTAACTCCGTTCCCCACCGAGCCTTATGGCAAATACTCTCCAACTACAACATACCTCACTTCATCATGAGCCTCATCCAAAACCTGTACGCCTGCCCCCATGATTTTCCCGTCGTCAACGGCTTCGCCCTCTTTGCAGCCAACTGCATAAGAGGACTTAGACAAGGATGCCCCACGTCCCCCATACTCTTTAACCTTTTCGTCGACCCCATCATTAACCACATACACTCTCTCCTACCTAAACACGAATTCAACGACCTTTTCTCCTTCATCGACGACATCGCCCTCCAAACAACCTCCCATGCCACACTACACAATGTACTTCACTTCCTCTTTATCCAAGGGCCCTGCTACGGCCTTTCCTTTAACACTACAAAGTCCGAACTCCACACCCTCAACAACGCCACCCACATCACCATTTGTATTAGTCCTACCCAACATTTCAGTACTTTTACCGACGATGGTAACCTCAGAGTTTTTTATAAATGCCTGGGCACCTACTTTTTCAACAAACAACGAAACCCCAGCATGCTCCAACTTCTACTCAACACCATTCACGCTTTTTTCGCCAACATATCCACCCTCCCCCTCACGCACAACAAAATCATAAAACTATCCAAAATACAACTGATACCTACCCTCGCTTACCGATTAATCTACAACTCACTTCCGCAACATGACCTTGACAAACTAGACATCACAATTTGGAGCCATATCTCCAAATTGGGTAAACTATCCTTTCGCACCCCCAATAAAACCAAATACTCTCCCCCACACACACTAGGTCTAAACATCACAAAAATTTCTATCGTCACCCACATCCAAGCCATCAACCATATACTTCGCTACACACATAACGACGGACCTTCCCACACCAACGAATAAGTCACGCACACCCTTCGCCACAAATCCACTGATCCCAACACCATACAACTCATGACCGCTCACTCTGCTAGTTTTTTAGGTTTCCACACTCACAACATACCCACAGTCAGTCCATGTCTCCCTTTTCAAATCCCTACACACACAACAATCGAAGTCGCCTTTATTTACTACCAGTCCAACAGCAACCCACCAACATATTCCACTACGAAAAACACCACCCACACCACAAAAACAACCCTATGGTTCCAAGGCACAGTCGACCACCCCCTGCCTCAGAAAACCACAGTTACTTTCCCTGACATGTCCACAATCCTCACCCCCAACCACCAGTTTCGCTTCCTTACTCTCCCCACATCCCAAGATATTTACAAGTCTACCAAGCCTCTCTGACTACCCGACATGACCAACTTCCCTTTTTCTTTCACTGGCACCAAAACCACTCAAAATTTAATTCAATTTACCCTGAAAAACAATCTCTCTCCCCCAAAATTTCAGCACCTACATTGTTGGGGATGCCACGATCTTCTAGCCGCACTCGACGCCTACCCCAACGCTACGGTCGCCTACACCGACGGGTCGGATGACCCCACAGTGGACACGCCATCAGGTGCCGCCATCACCTTCAACACTACACCGCCAACAACCATCTGCAGCATATCGCCTATAAAAGGGTCTTACCCAGCAGACATTTATGCCATTATCTTGTTTACCTACCTCCCACACATAAACACCTTCTCCCAACCAATAATTTGTGCCATTGACAACCTGTCGGTTTGCTCTACACTCCACCAAATACAACAATTAAATGCTAAACCCTTCGCTTCAAACGCTAATTGCTTCGCTCTTTGGTACAACTATATTTGGAATTTTCTTCACGACACCCACCTTCACATTATTTTCACCTGGATCAAAGGACACGCTGACTTCGCTGGCAATGAACATTCTGACAAAACTTCTAAATGGGTCTCACTCAACCTCCCGCAACACCGAGAAAATCACAACCCTGACACTTCTCACTTCATATACCACAATCATACACCATTACCAGGACGCATTACACGCAAAACTGTCAAACACCTACTCCCAAGCCATAAACACAACAACATACACCTACCTTCTAGCACCGACTTCTACGCTCACACATCGTGGTTTTCCAGATTACCTTTCAAATGGACAAACGGACTGTACTGTTGCACTGGTTTTCTTCCCCATTACAAACTTAACACATATCAATGTCCCAAATGCCACACTCATCACCCCCTCGACCCCATAACTACGGTGACCGAATGCGACACAGCGAAACCTATTCGTGACCTCTTTTTTGAGGTCTGGCAACAACCCTTCAAACAAACAGTCACAAACTGGTGGCGACATGCAACAAAAGGAGAAAGACGAAACTACATCCGCATGCTCATTCCCAACTCACTCAGTAATGCACTAAAATATATCCCACCCGACACTCCCTACTTCCAACACCAACAAAATCTAAAAACAGCATTTAAACACAGGAGAAAAAGACTCAAAACAGCACTACAAGAGACACAAACATGGCTCAGGCAAAACCCAATTAACGATCTGCACTTACTCCAACCAGATTCCGCAGACAACCCATGGAACAAGCAATACTCCATCTACAGCACTTTATCTCACAACCCCACCTTATTGACTTACCCAAAAAGGACAAACACAACAGTCGCCAATAAACACCCTCACAAACACAGACACATACACAACAACAACAAAAAAACCAAATCCCAACTACTTAATTTACTGTAAGTACCCACACAGAAACACGTTACCCTAAAAAGCCATCGCAAAAAGAAACTAAGCTGCCCCGCTTTGGTCTCCGGGTGACGAGTTTCTCCCCCCCTTTTTTTCTTTATTTCTTTCTCTTTTTTCACTGTCCTTCTCATCTTCGGCACCTGCGATCTGCACCCCCCCCCCCGTAGTCCCTTGATACCATTTGACAGATCGACGAGATGGGACCACGTTCATGTCAACGAATTATCTCTGTTGTCTGTTGATTCTTTCTTCCTGATCTTTTTGCCCCTGCTTACTCTCTTTTTTGTACATCGCTCAGGATTTTGGAGATCGGCGGACTCCTATTTTGACAGTGGATTCCAAGGATATCATCCTTGATTCTCAGAAATCTGATCTTTCCCCAGACCTCTACTGGAGGTCTACTGTGGACTTTCCCCAGATGTATGGAGATCAGTGATGTCCGAGGTTATCCTTTGAGTTTCAGATTTATTTCCGATTTTTCCCCAGACCATTAGAGGTCACTGGAGTTTTGTGAATGGAGATCAGTGGTTTCCAATCCAATCCAATCCAATGAGGTCATTGATGCCCAATCCCAGAGGCGACCCTTGTTTGATTTTCCGAAGTATCAGATTTTGGACTGGAGCCTAGTGGAGCGACATCAGTGGATTCCACTTAACTGGAGGCCTTTTATGGTACCCCAGGAGATCTTTGGCCAGACACCTGGAGTTAATTGCGATTATCTTGCTTGTTTCTGATTTCTATATATATATCTCCATTTCATTTCCGATTCGTCTCGCGCCATAACACCAACCGTAGGGCCAATGGCGAAGCCACAGCCCACAGTAACCAGGCCTTTGGTGCATTTTGGAGCAGGATCACAACCCCTGAGTTACTGTACATATGGCTGCTGTCCTTCGATGAACTTCGGCTCGCCATGAACGCTCACTTGCCCGTGGTTAGGCCGCTTTTGTGTTATGCTCGCCGGGGGGTAACCCCCATGCACCAAAAAATGGACGGGCTATGAGGGGGGCTGAGATGCGTCTTGGCCATCCGAGCAAGGCACCGTGCTCCAAGTTCATCCGTGCGATTCAAAAAGTGGGCCTGATGGACCCTCCGAAAACATAATCTACATAGCCCCCGGCAGTGATGCTGTGTACATACACTGGCCTAACTTTGATGTGCATCCCTTGCAATATGTTAACCCAACTGATAGCTTTTGGAATCGTACCGTTTATGTCGCAGTGGCATTTGAATATAATGGTTGGCAAAAGCTTGTCGGACAGGGTACCGAACCCGATCTACCGGTCCTTGGCAACTATCGTTTATTCGGCAATGTTGCTGGCGTGGGCTCGACCAATGGACCCTTTTACTTCAAGGTTCATACTGCGGAGGGCTCACAAGTGGTGGGTGGCAACAGTCCGGTCACATACAGTGCATACAACGGAAGCGGGATTCAAGTGTTCACTGCATACATCGGTCCTAACACACATAAATGTCTGATGTATGCACAACACATCCCCAATTCACCACGAACGGGTCTGTCGCTGACTGAACCACCAATACTTTCGCCTATGCGGATAATGCATACGTTTAAGGGTAGACTGTTTGATATGCGTGTGTATGACAGTAAGCATACAGACACTGAGGTGCAGACCACGTGTAACGATATTGCAAGTGCGCTGGGTGTCACGCTATAATGCTCACGACATCCACAAAAAGGAAAACAAGGAAAGGAAAACTCTGTGTACCGCAGTGTCATTTCTTGTTTACCTCATCCACACCATGCCATCGTGGTGGGGAAATAAACTGTGCGCGCATACCATACCACCACTGTATATGGAGGGCACCACAGAGTATCACTGTATGTTGGGTGTTTGGTCAACCCTCAGATGCTCTGGTACACCATCCTGGTCAATGCGTGGATGCCCGTCTGGCTAACCTTCATGCAAGTCAATTCCCCATAGCAGGGAAGCAGGATGGGAGGTCCTATATGCAAAATGGGAAGGCCTCCTTTCCTTCAGTGTTACGGATGAATCCGTTTGTTGGATTCCAACACTATTGGCTTGTCGCCCAAAAACGCATAGTTGAGTGCACGGAATTGAAGATCAATTACAGGACAGAGGCGGGTGCCATCAACAGGTTGATGCATACAACCATGCAACCGTTTTGTTTAGGATACCTACACACTGGCCGAACTTTGATGTGCATCCCATGGTGTACCTAACCGCAAAACACCCGGGAAATTATGGTTAACAGGTCTGTGATCCGCAAGCATTGAAGAACAGGGAAGCAGAGAGGAAGCACCGTCCTAACTCATGCCAACAGAGCAGTAAGCACGACGGCCAGGCCCACAACAAACAGAAGCATGTATCCGTTTCTCGCCTGCCTCGACCCTGATACGGAACGTCTCCTGCGTGTTGTCTGCTGCTCCTCATTGTCCCCCCGTGATCCGGTGACTTGTGGGGCAAGGGATATGGCGGTCAATGCAACGGGAAGTACAGCAGGGTGCACCATATGGCATCATTTGTTTCTTAGTCAAAAGCGTTTCAAAACAAATCAACAAAAAGGCGTGGGGGACTGGCAACTCCAGCCAATTTTCTGCAAACACAGAGCGGCAAACAGAAGGAACTTTGCAGGAAAATCGCGTTTGGTAGGACACAAGCGGGAAAAAACCAGGAAAATCCTGGGAGTGGCTGAAGGGGATCCAAAAGGATTCTATAAGGCCACAATTCTTGGCCATGACCTCTTTCAGTAGCACCTGCTCAAGATCCGCACATGGGGGGGGGGGGGGGGGGTACAGGGCTGAGGTCAACGATGGATCCCTGAAACTGGCCCATTCAAGCTAATCAAGACTGAATATTGGGACCGAGCTGGTGGGGGAGGAAACATCAGCTATGATTGGTGGGGGACATCAAGAATGATTCACACATTGATGGCTCTTGACAAAGTGAAATCAGCTTGCAAGTGAACCCCATCACCACGAGGCCCACTTTCAACGCATTTTGGACTTCTGAGGGGCCAAAATGCCCCAAAATGGGCTCAAAATGGGCTCATTTCACCCGTTTGTGCACCCCAAATGGTCTAGGATGAGGTTTGGAAAAATGCGTTTTTGACCCATTTTTAACCCATTTTTGTCCCACAACAGCCCATTGTCAAGGCATTTTGGGATCTTGGGAGGACCAAAATGGGCCACCACAAGCTCAAAACGGTCCACTTGTTTTAGCTTCACGCATGGTCTAGGACTATTTTTGAGAAAAGTCATCTTTTTGCCCCTACTGGACCCTGTTGACCCATTTGGGCACCCACCTGTTTGGGCTTGAGCTTGCAGCTTGCCGCAGCCTAGTGGGCCTAGGTACGGGGGTCTAGGCGTCCGTTTGGGCAATTCTGAGGGTTGGAAACCACAAAAAGTGGGGGCTTGCGGGTGGAGTAGGTGCCCTCGGAATCGCATTTTGAGCCATGTAGCCAAAGATATGGCCTATTCTTGGTTTGTGGCTGTCGGCATTTGCACCTTCTTGGGTCTATTTTGGGCTGTTTCTGGGACATATCACGGAGTTAAAGGGCCGCAAAGAGCTCGATGACACGGGGAAGTCAAGCCGCACGTGCAGTGTACCCACACTTTCCCTTCATTTGGCCGTTTTGAATGTGTTCTAGGGCTTTTTTGGCCCAAAAATGGCCGTTTTTGGCCTTAAACTGCAGTTTTTGAAAGTGAGGTCCGCCACTTGCGAATCCCGTTTCGGGCCGCCACTGTTGAGTTTCTTGCTCAAACTTCGTGTGATTGTGCTTCACACACATTGGTATCATCCACCAAAATTTCAGCGGAATGTGAAGCACCACGACGGATGTCTGATTTTTACCCATTTCGCGCGTGCTGCTTGCTTGCTGCTTGCTGCTTGCTGCTTGCTGCTTGCTGCTTGCTTGCTTGCTTGCTTGGTGCTAAACCTGGTAGGTCCACCCTAGACCCTAAAAAGGGTTATAAAACCAAGACTGGTTCCACCAGCTCGGTGACCCTAATCAAGACTGAATATTGGGACTCAGCTGGTGGGGGAGGAAACATCAGCTATGACTGGTGAGGGACATCAAGAATGATTCACACATTGATGGCTCTTGACAAAGTGAAATCAGCTTGCAAGTGAACCCCATCACCACGAGGCCCACTTTCAAGGCCTTTTGGACTTCTGAGGGGCCAAAATACCCCAAAATGGACTTCTGAGAGGCCAAAATACCCCAAAATGGGCTCAAAATGGGCTCAAAGTGGGCTCATTTCACCCGTTTGTGCACCCCAAATGGTCTAGGATGAGGTTTGGAAAAATGCATTTTTGACCCATTTTTGACCCATTTTTGGTCCCCAAACTGCCCATTTTTAAGGCATTTTGGGATTTTGGGAGGACCAAAATGGGCCACCACCACCTGAAAACGGTGCAAAAACACTTGTTTTTAGCGTCGCACATGGTCTAGGATCATTTTGGAGAAAAGTCATCTTTTTGCCCCTACTGGAACCTATTGACCCATTTGGGCACCCACCTGTTTGGGCTTCAGCTTGCAGCTTACCGCAGCCTAGTGGCCCTGGGTACGGGGGGTCTAGGCGTCCGTTTGAGCAATTTTGAGGGTTGAAAACCACAAAAAGTGGGGGCTTGCGGGTGGAGTAGGTGCCCTCGGAATCGCATTTTGAGCCATGTAGCCAAAGATATGGCCTATTCTTGGTTTGTGGCTGTCGGCATTTGGAGCTTCCAGGGGCCTTTTTGGGCCGTTTCCCGGACATATCATTGAGTTAGAGGGCCGCAAAGAGCTCGTTGACACGGGGAAGTCAAGCCGCACGTGGAGTGTACCCACACTTTCCCTTCGTTTGGCCGTTTTGAATGTGTTCTAGGGCTTTTTAAGCCCAAAAATGGCTGTTTTTGGCCCTAAAGTGCAGTTTTTGAAAGTGAGGTCCGCCACTTGCAAATCCCGTTCCCGGCTGCCAACGTTGAGTTTCTTGCTCAAACTTCGTGTGATTGTACTTCAGACCCATAGCTATCACCCATCAAAATGTCACCCGAATGTGAAGCACCACGACTGGAGTTCTGATTTTTACCCATTTCTGCTTGGTGCTTGCTGCTGCTGCTTGCTGCTGCTAAACCTGGTAGGTCCACCCTAGACACTAAAAAGGGTTATAAAACCAAGACTGGTTCCACCAGCTCGGTGGCCCTGACCCTAATCAAGACTGAATATTGGGACCGAGCTGGTGGGGGAGGGAACATCAGCTATGACTAGTGAGGGACACCAGTGAGTCACACATTGAAGGCTGTTGACAGAGTGGAATCAGCTTGCAAGTGATTCCCTTCACCACAAGGCCCACTTTCAAGGCGTTTTGGATTTTTGAGGGGCCAAAATGCTCCAAAATGGGCTCAAAATGGGCTCATTTCACCCGTTTGTGCACCCCAAATGGTCTAGGATGAGTTTGGGAAAAATGCGTTTTTGACCCATTTTTGACCCATTTTTGGTCCCAAAACAGCCCATTTTCAAGGCATTTTGGGATTTTTGGAGGACCAAATGGGCCACCACAAGCTCAAAACAGTCCAAAAACACTTGTTTTAGCATCACACATGGTCTAGGATCCTTTTTGACAAAAGTCATTTTTTTGCCCCTATTGGACCCACCTCTTTGGGCTACCTCTTGCAGCTTGCTGCAGCCTAGTGGGCCTGGGTACGGGGGTCTAGGGGTCCGTTTGGGCTCTTCTGAGGGGTGGAAACCACAAAAGGTAGGGGGTTGCAGGTGGAGTAGGTGCCCTCGGAATAGCGTTTTGAGCCATGTAGCCAAAGGAGATATGGCTTTTTCTTGGTTTGTGGCTGTCGCCAGCCAATCTGCACACATTTTGGAGCTTCTGGGGGCCTTTTTGGCCCGTTTCTAGGACATATGGTGGAGTTAGAGGGCCGCAGAGGGCTCGTTGACACAGGAAAGTCAAGCTGCACATGGAATGTACCCACATTTTTCCTTTGTTTGCCCGTTTTGAATGGGTTCTAGGGCTGTTTTGGCCCAAAAATGGCTGTTTTTGGCCCTAAATTGCAGTTTTTGAAACTGAGGTCTGCCACTTGCGAATACCGTTCCTGGCCGCCACCGTTGAGTTTCTGGCTCATATCTTGTGTGATTGTTTCTAACACACATAGGTATCATCCACCAAAATTTCAGCCGAATCCAAAGCACCACAACGGAGGTTTGATTTTTACCCATTTCGCGCGTGCTGCTGCTTGCTGCTTGCTGCTGCTGCTTGCTGCTGCTAAACCTGGTAGGTCCACCCTAGACCCTAAAGAGGGTTATAAAACCAAGACTGGTTCCACCAGCTCGGTGACCCTAACCCTAGTCAAAGCCAATCTACTCATAGAGTGCCTCCCACCAACCCCAACCACACAAAGGTTAAGGGAGAGGGTTAGTTACCTTCACCACACCAACCAACCACAACCACACACCGGTTAGGGACTACAGAATAATGCTGAGTGTGTCCATGCCTCTGGACACTTGGTCTACAAGATCGCCCTGATATGATGATGGCAATGAACATCAATCAATGAAACAATGGCATGAACCCTCAACCCAATGCGTGGATATGGGTTCCGTTTTACCCACTTGCAAGTTCGGGTAACCTGGGGGTTTGGACGCTAGGAGTGGGTTACTAGAAACATAGGTACAGAAAAGCGGCATACCTGTCTTTGGAGGTCAACATGGCCTGTCTTCAGCGCCTAATGGTACATCAGAATGTAACTGATGCGGCTCGTCCCGGATGATACGGCTCCAGTGCTGGTGCTTGATAGCATTGATTCACCTTGGCCCCTATGCCTTTTCCTGGAACTTGCCGTCGACGCGAGCCAGATACTTGAGTGTCGCGTAATCCGCAAACATGGTATCGTCCAAGATCAATGCCAACGTTGGACATGGATGCAATGCACAATGGGAGTCACCCAATTCAAGAAATCGACTTGCTTAGTTCGCCCAGTTCCCTGCTGTCGGAACCGCGCGCCTCGTTGCACCAATGCTCCCACCATTGCATACCATGGAAGGAAGAAATCGGGTGGCTGATGAGGACGTCCGTTTGTTTGCCACACGAGACTTCAAAAAGGGGGAATTTGAAGGTCAACTTGACAAAAGAAGAGCGGAATGAATCAATGAATCAATGAACATCAATCAATGAAACAAAGAACCCCACCAACAAACCACGTATCCAGGGGTGTTTGGTCAACCCTCAGATGCTCTGGTACACCATCCTGGTCAATGTGTGGATATGGGTTCCGTTTTATCCACTTGCGTACAATGTGTTTGAGATCCTGATCCCCAGCTGGCAAGTTCGGGTATAGGCGAAATATGATTTCTGCGTTTTCATCCCCAGGATCCCGCGGATACGTACCGTCGAATATTAGCACAGTATTGCCATCTGAAAATCTGTTATGCATTTTGGGAACCAAATCGGTTCTGATTTGATAGTCCCAAGGCCACTCGCCTGGACGTACGTCTGGACTACCAGATGGTAACAGATGTTTTAGAGTTTCTCTCAGGTCGTTCACGTTAGGGTTAGGAGTGTTTTTATACCGTGACTTCATCCAATCTTGCCAGGTTAGTTCATCTCAATTGTACTTGTATCCTACCTCAATAACAAACTCGTCTTCTTTTCCGAGCTGAAAACAGTTCCACAAGGCCTTGGAGATAACCCCTACTGCCTTACGAAGTACATCATCACGCGGGTGAGCACCCCTGGTTAATGGTTGTTCGCCGTCATCCATTGCACTCCCCCACACCCAACTCTTGACCCATATACCACTAACCCTACAGTTGTCGTAGCATACATCCAAAATGCGCTTCAACAGCTGTTCCGCCTGCATGTGATTTTGTTGTCGCATCTGCCGCATTGTTGCATCCGCCTGCTTCCTTCTCTTGTCACGATCACGCTTCAGAACATTCGACATGAGTCGCATCCTGCGTGTACGATACATTCCACGCCCTTTCTTTGTACGTGTACGTGTACGTGTAAAGGCAGTGATACACATGTTGTTTGCCACACAGGACTTCAAAAAGGTCAACTTGACCTTGCTGGAGAAGGAGAATGAAACAATGAATCAATGAAAATCGCATGAAGGTCATTAAAAGAAGTGTCCATCTGCCAGGCAGGCAGACAGGCGGGATACCACCACTGTATATGGCGGGCACCACAGAGTATCAACCAAGCAACCACGTGGTCCGTGGTTTATCCAGGGGTGTTTGGTCAACCCTCAGATGCTCCGGTACACCATACTGGTAAATGCGTGGATATGGGTTCCGTTTTTTCCACTTGCATAAAATGTGTTTGAGATCCCCAGCTGGCAAGTTCGGGTATAGGCAACTCGTGTGGAAGTGCGTCTGGACTACCAGGTGGTAATGGATGTTTCAGAGTTTCTCTCCGTGTGGTTCAGGTCGTTCAGGTTAGGTTACCAAAATCATAGGGTTAGGTTACCAGAATAGGCAAACATTTGGAACATAGTCCCCGGACCAGGTTAGGGTTTGTCCTCGTTCTTGTCCTCCCACAGTAATAGAAGGACGACGACCAACGCTATGGCGGCAGCTGGTAGCATAAAATCAGGACCAAATCGACCAAACCACGACCGTATACGCGCCTGCAGGTTATCGGACCCCGTACCCGTCGTAGCTCCGTATGCAGCTCATCGCTGTCACGCTGTTCATCACGGCGTTTGAATATACACCGCGCGACCTGATTCATACCACCCAGTGCATACAACTGCCCTCGGTTTGATAGGGACAAATGCTGTATGCACGTCTGTTGTATGAGATCCTGACATGGTGCAAGCTGGCTAGGCTTGACACTGGAAAGAGCACACGGAGGAAACACACAATGGGGACTAGATGCAACCGACCCCCGGGGCTTTCGCATCGCACCTGCCAATTTGTTTGCCCTATCTTGATAATAGGAGTTTGATTGAAAACACGCACATAGTTCGTCATAGAGAATACCAGGACTGATATCCCTGAATATAGACCGACAGGCATGGATGTTCTCGGTACACCAATGCCGACAATTCCTGTTAGTCAGAAGACACTTGCAGTTCCGACAGTATTGCTCACGAAAGCTGGCGCTCTTAAAGGCGGCATTCGATTCGGCACGGAGTGTCTTTTCACAGCTGTCACGCAACGGGTCGCGGTTGCACACCTGCTCCGTGGTAGGCCTCATAACGGTCTTTATTTAGGTACAGGATTTGCACAATATGCCTCCAAAAGATCCCTGGTTACCGTGTTGTTCTGGCAGATCCAAGCCACCTCCACCGTGACGCTAACAAACCACCAAAGCTCCGTCGTAGCTCCGTCCTGTGTCACCGTGACCTCAGTCTGGTCAATAGTATGCAGCTCATCAGCCAACAAACCAAAACAATCACATCCACAAAACAACCACTTTTCTGCAAACACAGACCCGCAAACAGAAGGAACGTTACAGGAAAATCGCGGCCACCACCTGCCGTTGGTCCCGGGAGTGGCTGAAGGGGATCGTTCTTGAGATCCAAAAGGGTCAGACCACAATTCTCGCCGGTGTTCGCGCGATGAAAAGCGATACCTCCCGTCTGCCGTGGAGGGATGCACACAGTAAACAATGAATGCTGCTGGCAAGAACTTGGAGGTACCAAAGACAGGGGCTCAAAACAAAACGCGGTCACAAATTGTGGGATGACACAAGACACACCAAGACACCAGGTTAACCAAGACACACCCTAGTCCTAACCTTGCAGTAGCATTTAAAAAACGGCATGAAACAATTGCGGTTGATCGTTATTGTCCTGTTGTCCCTTGGGGTATTGTGGTGGTTGTATACACAAGGGCATATGAAATCCATCCTACCAGGCAGCAGCACCACCAGCAAACCCGCGTCCTTAACACCAAGTACCCGGAGTCCCGGGCAACCACAACCCCCACCGTTACGCATCACCACACCACAGCGTTGCATCGAGATGGTAAACGTTTTTAACCAACAAAACGGTCGTACTGCCGAACGTGGGCTGCAGACTGGGGCCGATTTCCATCACTACGGGGTTCCACATGGCTGCAGCGTGCAATCTGCTGAGGATACTGGTAATCATACGCCGCACTGGAACCCCTCTCCACACCCTGTACTCGGCTACGGCGGTAAAGCTCCAGGACAGTCTTACTGGTCGATCTGTGAACGAGCTGGCAAACCTGTGCGTTGCACAAACAAGCTAGAGTACAGTAGAAGTGCCGTTGCCTGTAGTATGGTGAATACACTTGATTCGCCCCTCGATGTCATGCGCCATCTGCAACAAGTTTGTACTGCTTAGGTTAGGGTTAGCGTTGGAACCCTGTCCTGATGAGACATGTCCTTGTGTTCTTCGTCAGTTAAAGTTATCTTCACCTCGTAACTACGTGCGTACCTGTGACGAGTAGTAGCATTAACCTCCACGGCTATCAGAATTCCTTCAGGGCAATGATTCGAAAGGTCTTCTATCTTATTGCGTAAAACATCCATCCTCGAAGCGTCCATCCTTGCAGAAAAACCCCTTTCTAGGGTACATCTGGTTTCGCCTCTGGCTATTGTGTGATATTTCAATGCCTTACAAAGCTCATCTGCGAGACAACAGGTAGGCACCCATGTGCGGCCATCGAAACTGTGGCCCAAATCACCACACTGGAAGTATATGTGACATGAATCACCACCCACACACACCACCTCGTCCTCGGAATCCTCGTTCAAGTCACTGCCGATTCTTAAGTTAAAAAAACCTCGATGCAGAATGAACTCGTTGAACACATTGACATACCGCCAAAGCTTGCTGGCCATTTCAGCCACAATGCGACAAAATTTGTACATTCTCCACACACAAGCGGTTTTACAATTGGGTAAGCGGCCATCCACCCAACAATTTATGTAACCACAATGGTTATCATACTCTTCGCGAACTGTTGCCAATGCCATGGCGGACTTAGGAGTTTCAACAAAACCAGAAAACCAATTCCATATTTCGCTTGGGAGTACCTCATTGATGGATGCGTGTTTCGCGCCTTGGGATGGATACATGTATGGCTTTTATATATGTGATGTGATTTACCCTTTTTTATGATCTTGTCTGAATTGCCGGTACTCTACAGGCAATACATGGAATGTGGTAACAGGAATGCGGAACTGATCCGTATGGCCGCGATGATACGATCCAGTAACTGCATGCCACCTCGGCGCGGAGACATTTTGCGGCTGTTGAGTCGCCATGGCAGATTTAGGATGCAGCAGACAGGCGGCACTGTTCTAATTGGTGTCACATATTCTGGAAATGAACGAACCTATCCTTTCGTATACCTTCATACATTCATATACGTTCACCTTCATATTTCAAAGAACTGCATCATTGCCTTTGTTGCTACCCATTTTAGGTTAGGTGGCGCCACCCACCCTTCTCCTTCTGCGTATTTTTTTTGTTGTATCTGTATGGCCGTGATTTTCACCCTAACCGGGTTTCAGATGATTGTTTGGGGTTTGCAGTCGGGGGTTGGCGCCTTTTCTTTCCTGCGTAGGGTAATGAATAAACAAATTTGGGGGGGAGGGAGGCATGCATCATTCGTTGGGTGGCCTGACCTCGTCGTACACGTCCCCGTATCGGAGGTTTGGGGGTGGAGGCTGGACAGCCTGGTATCTCTATCGCTGGTCCAATACAAATTGTACAGTAACTGGTATCTCTGTCGCCTTTGCGTTTTCCCACTCGCGGGATATATAACCGGCGTTTGTATCCCTTGGGCCCTTAGAATCTAGTGAGCGCCCCGTTGGCAGTCTGGATTCGTGAACCCCCCGCAACCCTAACCACTGTCAAACTTCTTCTTCTAGTTGTGTAGGAGAGGGGCACATTAAAAAAAGAAGTCGGGCCAAAAAGCAAAAAAGCGCATAAAAAATCATGTCAAATCCGAGAGCAAGGACGTATGTGGACCCTGAATATGTTTACGGTCCCCCTCCAAGTCACGTTGAGCAGGAGTCCCCAGCTGTCGGAACCGCGCCAATGCCCCCACCACCAGCGCCTTTATACCAGTTGGCGGATCACAACCGGAAATTGGCTCCGGAAATGCTGGATGCCGCTGTGTTGTACCAGTTGCGAAGTTCAATCAATGATGTGCCTCATGGGGTTCTGAACAAGGTTGCTGAATATTCTGACATACCTGAACGCATATGCCTGAGGCAGGTCAATAGCACACTGCGTGACGGTGTTCCACCCACGGTGCTCCCTTGGCATTGTGCATTCACTGAAGATGCCATACTGGATGACTGCGATGCATTCTGGTCCAGAATCGCTGAGATGATGGCATGGTTCTTGATAGTCACGCACAATCGAGTGAAAGGATATGACACCACCCGTGAGTGGCGCCCGTCGGTGACTTTTAGAATTGACCACGGTGACGCGGCCGAGGACGATGACGGTAGACTACGGTACAATAACCTGTATCAGAGTTTCTGGTGGCGAAATCGCGTGTATACACCATCGCGAGATGATCGTGGAAGGCTTTGGCAGACTTTAGAAAAACAGTGGATGGTGAACAACCATGAGGACTATTATCAGGGCTGTGTCATGCACATGATTCAGCAGTGGAGGAGAACGTTGGGAAAAGCAAAGGACATGAAAGGACATGTTAGAAGTCTTTTGGAAATCACATTCGAATTACAGTCGGAGCTGGATGGACAGTATGATGATATGCTGCATATGGATGCAATTAAATACATGGGTGAGGTAATTGCGGAAAAACTGGGGCGCATGTATGGTCTACAGATTTATTACTATCGTAAACCTGTTACGCCCACTGGTCATAATGGCTGGGTGGGGTTAGGGCCCTTAGGACCCTTACGGCTGGTATCTCTATCGTTGGTCCTGGTCATGGTCCGATGTTGCATCGTTTGCATCGTTGCAGTGTTTCGTCCCTTTGGCCCTTAGAATCTAGTGAGTGGCCCGTTGGCAGTCCGGATTCGTGACCCCCCCGCAACCCTAACCACTGTCAAACTTCTTCTTCTACTTGTGTAGCAGAGTCGAGTTTTTGCCACATCGGGACGCAGCAAAGCTCAAAGAGACATGGGCCATACTGAACGCAGCGGTGCCTGCTGTCCCAACATACCCACTGGGCTGGTGTCTGCTGATGCGGTACAACGATGACCCCTTTGCCAATGCCGTCAGAGATGCTGCGTCGAGCATTGGTGCGGTAGGCTACAAGCTTGTGCAAGCGTCTCTGAATCCCAGGGAGTTGTTGGTTGACCTGAGACGCGAGAAACATCCGATGCATGTCGTACCACTACTAAACACAGGTCCCACAGAAGAAGATCCGACAGATTTCATACGGGAACTCATGGACAAGCCAATGATTCTTGAGACCTCCTGGAGCGATGTCTCCCTGGATGTTGTTGATAAATACAATCGCATGGCTGCGTGTTTTGTTTGTAAGGAACGAGTAAGGAACGAGGCGATTCAATGCATGGAATTCATTCGGGAACTTCTCAAATCCACCATTGTCCCACAGGTACAGTTTTGTGTGTGTTTGTACAATACAGTTGTGTGTGACGATTGTGTGTGTACCCTAACCCGTACATGTGGGCCCTCAAATACACAAGATTACAAGAGAAATCCAAAACTCACGGGGGAAACGGAGTTCAGGACATGGATACCACACTGTGGCTATCACGGATATGTTAGTCCCCTGCTAGTCAGCTGTTAGTCCCCTCCTAGTCCCCTGCTAGTCATCTGTTAGTCATCTGTTAGTCCCCTGCTAGTCCCCTTCATTTGCTCGGACTCCGGCTCCGACTGTTTTTGTTTGTGATACACAAACACTCGCTGACGACTGTTGTATTCAGTTTGCTGCAGGTGTTGGTCTATCAAACTCCAAACAGGGAGCTGCCTTTAGCCCCTCCCCAAAGAAACAAACAAAGGGTCAAGGTAGGTAGGTAGGTATCTTCGGGAGCTCGGGATGCCTCCTTTGACATTGCAGGAAGAAGGTCTTACCAAGGGGACGTCCTGTCCCTCCCACTGCCCTATGTCAGGTGCCTCTTGAGCCGCTCCCGCATGTGCTTGGGAAGGCATTGTCGCGGCCACCCGGTCCATGTGTCCCAGGTGGGAGGGTGTCCCCACATGTGTCCATGGGTAGGGCCACATGCCCCCTCCTTTGGGCGGCAGCTCTGGGGGGCTGCCCAGCCGTGTGGAGTATCTCTCACCACGAGGGGTATTGCTCCCGCTTGTCTACGGTACGACCGCCTCACCCTTGTGGCTTGAGTTGCGGGGCCACTCTGCTTGGCAGGTGACCCCCTCCTGGACTGTGTACCGGCTCGCCTGTCACCGGTTGCTTCCATGGCTCCGGGTGACGTTTGCCATGGTCCTCGATGCAGCCTGGCCGGGCTCGGACCAGTGGCTTTGGAGTACCGCTCCTGCCACTGGCCCGGTGGGTCGGCTGGGTCGCCCCAGTGCGTCCGACCCATGGGGTATTGGTTCTTTCCTGTCCCTCGGCTGCCCTACGTGTGTGTAGCGTCCTGGGCCGTTGGGCTCCTGTTCACCGGTGTGCCCGCGCGGTTTGCTGTGGTGCGTCTGCGGTGTCCTGGGCCAGCTGGCTCCTGTTCACCGGTGTGCCCGCTCGGTGTGTTGTGTTGCATGTGCGGTGTCCTGGGCCCCTGGGCTCCTGTTTACCGGTGTGCGTGCGGTGTGCGGTGCGCGTGTGCCATGGGTGGATGTGTCCCTCTTCCTCCCCCCCTAATGTTCGTTTTTTTTTTTTTTGTTTTTTTTTTTTTTTTGTTTCTTTTTTTTTTTTTTTTGAAAAAGAAAAAGAAAAAACAAAAAAGAGGAAAACAGAGGCGCGCGTACACTGCAGGCACAGGCATGGGCAGCTGGTGCGGCGGTGCTATAGCGTTGTGTCCTCTGGTGTGTGTCGCCGGTGCTGTGGCGGCGGTCGCGCCCCAGGGGTGCGGCTCGCGTGTCCTGATGTACATGGGTATGGGTCAGGGTGGGTTTGGTTAGGTGTCTCTTTGCTTCTGGTGCTGGCTGGTTAGACGGCTGTGTGGGCTGTGGCTGTGGGCTGTGTCTACGCATTTCCCTCAGCGGGCCTGGTTTGGAGTCAAGGGTTGACGGTTTCGGGTTGTGGCTCGGGTTTGATTTGTGTTGGGGCTTCGGCCCGGTTAGGCTTGGGTCAGGGTGGGTTTGGTGAGGTGTTTCTTTGCTTCTGGTGCTGGCTGGTTAGGCGGCTGTGTGGGCTGTGGGTGTGGGCTGTGGTTGCGTTGTTCCCTCGGCGGGTTTGGTTAGGAGTCAAGGGTTAGCGGTTTCGGGGTGTGGCTCGGGTTTGATTTGTGCTTGTGTTCTGGCTCGGTTAGGCGGTTGCGCGGGGCCGGGCGTGTGGGTAGCGGCGTCCACGGAGTCGTGCGCCCGAGGCGGGTGCGGGGTGGTGCGTGTGGGCCGGCCGTTGGCCGGTGGCCTCACTGGGAGTCCCACACGGAGGGGTCGGCGGGCGTGCCGGGGGCGTACGCAGCGTGCAGGTTGGGCAGCAGCGGGCGCACGTGCAGGGCGTCGGCGTGCCCGATGGGGACCTCACTGAGGACCGAGGGGTTGGCGGTAAGTAGTATGCGATGCCCGGGAGGGGTGGTGGCGGGGAGCGGGAGGATGTCCGCGGCCCGCGACGTGGGGGCGAACACGGCGTGGGTCGGGTGCGGCCCCGGGAGTGGTGCTGGGGGGAGCGGGACCACAGGACGGCGGTCTACTGTGAGGTGCCAAGTGCCGCGATGGTGGAGGAGCCGGACTAGGGCGATGCTGTGGCGCAGTGTGTGGGGCTGGGTGCTGGGCGGCGTGGGGACATGCGGTGGGAGGGGGGGGGGGGCGGGGCGGTGGCGTGGGAGGGGGCACGGCGGAGGAGTGACGTCAGTGACGTGTGTGTCGTGCTGAGGGTGGAGAGGAGCCCACGGTATCGGGCCCGGGTTCGGCGCCTTTGGGCGTAGTGGTGCTCGTTGTCGTGTGCGTTGGCTTCCTTCGGCGTCCGGTTTGTTTGGTGACTTCTGGGCGGGGCCTGGCGTGGCGCCCCGTGGTGGTGCTGTGCTGGATAACGGGGTTAGATGGCGGCGCCGCTGGCCGGGGGGTCAGGCGCGTCGTGTTGTGTGGCGCGCAGGGCTCCTGGGGTGTTGTGGGTGTCGCCGGTGTCGGTGCGCCGACGCTTGTGGGGTGGTGAGGGGGTGTGTGCGTGCGGGGCTGGGCTTTGGGTGATGTCCCACAGGCGGATGCCGTCTCGCCGTGCTTCCTGGAGGGTCTCCCGCAGGCGCCTGAGGACGTACGGGTGGTCCTGGGGCGCGGGGAGGTTGCGGGGGTGGACTCCCAGGGGGTGGAGCGCATCGGCCAGCATGGCTTCCCATGCGGCCTGCGGCATCCACCCCCCCGCCGGCTGGAGGCGGCAGTTCTCCACCGACCCCTTGCGGGGCCGATGGACCAGGCCCTCGAGGGAGGGCTCTCCCCGGGCCCACTTCCGCAGCTCCCAGAGCTGCGTGTGGGTCCAGCGCTGCCACCACTGTTCCTGGGCGGGCCTGCGGTCTTGGGCGGAGGAGTGGGCGTGGGTGGGTGTGATGGGGTCGTGGGGGCCGGCGGCGGTGGCGGGCCTGGGGGATTCCTCGTAGTCCTGTTCCGTGGGGGTGCGTGGGGAGTGGGGGTGCACGCGGATGTGGACCCGCGGGTGTGCGCGTACGGTCTCCGCCTCGGGGTTGGGCGGGGATTCGTGGCGGCGGCGGTAGTGGGGCATGCGTTGCATGTGGGCTGTCATCGGGGGCCGGTAGGGGGGCGGGGGCGCTGCTGGTGGACCCTGGAGCGGTCCGTGGGCCTGGGGTGCGGGCTTTGGGAGGTGGTGGGACGAGGCGCGCCGCGCTTCGGCCGCGGCGCGCTCCGCCATGAAGGTGGTGGCGGTGGTGTCGGTGACGGTGGGGGGGCGCCGCGCTGGGCGCTGCTGCCTTCGGGCCTGGGACGGCTGGGGCCGGATGTCGTAGAGGACATCCTGGGGGGGCCGGGCCCGAGCTGCCGTCATGGCGCCGGGTTTGGGCTTGGGCTTGGGCTTGGCTGCGGGCCGCCCTTTGGCGGCGGCCTTGGGCTTCGGCTTGGTCGTGGGCATGGGCTTCGCCGGGGCGTGGGCTTTGGCGGCGGTGGGGCTGCTCGCGGTGGGGGCGGGTTTGGAGGCCCGTTTGGGAGGTGTCCCCCGCGGCCTGGGGGGTGGAGTGCTGGATGAGGACGTGGTGGTGGTGGTGGTGGATGAGGTGGTCGTGGTGGTGGAGGTTGTGGAGTCGGAGGCGGAGGAGAGGGCCGCGGGAGACGGCGGAGGGTCCCGGGCCTCGGGGGCGGGCGTATGATGCTGGGTCCTGTAAGTAGCGAGAACGCGGGTGCTGGTTCGGGCATCGGGCGTGTGCGCGCGTTTTCCCTGGTGATCCGTGCGTGCTGGTGCTGGCGTGGCGGTGTTGTCTCGGCTGTGCGGGCACGTGGGTTACCCGGGGGGTGGCCATATCTGCTCCAGGACGCGGGGGTGTGTCTGCTGGAGGTAGTCGAGGGTCTCGAAGAAGCATCGCTGGATGCCGGGCATGTCCCCCTCTGTGAGGTGGGGGTAGTTTTGGGTGGGGGTGTGGGGGCCCGGCCATAGCAGCGCCATGAGGCGGGCTGCCACCATGTACGGGCATAGTTGTGGGGTGGTGGGGCGTGGGGGGGTGGGTCCCCCGCGGTTTGGGGGGGCTTCCATCTGCTGGGGGCGCAGCGTGACCACCCACACCCATCGGTCCGCGGGGATCCCCCAGGTCCGTTGGGTCCACTTGGCGAGGCAATACACCATCGCGAGATGATCGTGGAAGGCTTTGGCAGACTTTAGAAAAACAGTGGATGGTGAACAACCATGAGGACTATTATCAGGGCTGTGTCATGCACATGATTCAGCAGTGGAGGAGAACGTTGGGAAAAGCAAAGGACATGAAAGGACATGTTAGAAGTCTTTTGGAAATCACATTCGAATTACAGTCGGAGCTGGATGGACAGTATGATGATATGCTGCATATGGATGCAATTAAATACATGGGTGAGGTAATTGCGGAAAAACTGGGGCGCATGTATGGTCTACAGATTTATTACTATCGTAAACCTGTTACGCCCACTGGTCATAATGGCTGGGTGGGGTTAGGGCCCTTAGGACCCTTACGGCTGGTATCTCTATCGTTGGTCCTGGTCATGGTCCGATGTTGCATCGTTTGCATCGTTGCAGTGTTTCGTCCCTTTGGCCCTTAGAATCTAGTGAGTGGCCCGTTGGCAGTCCGGATTCGTGACCCCCCCGCAACCCTAACCACTGTCAAACTTCTTCTTCTACTTGTGTAGCAGAGTCGAGTTTTTGCCACATCGGGACGCAGCAAAGCTCAAAGAGACATGGGCCATACTGAACGCAGCGGTGCCTGCTGTCCCAACATACCCACTGGGCTGGTGTCTGCTGATGCGGTACAACGATGACCCCTTTGCCAATGCCGTCAGAGATGCTGCGTCGAGCATTGGTGCGGTAGGCTACAAGCTTGTGCAAGCGTCTCTGAATCCCAGGGAGTTGTTGGTTGACCTGAGACGCGAGAAACATCCGATGCATGTCGTACCACTACTAAACACAGGTCCCACAGAAGAAGATCCGACAGATTTCATACGGGAACTCATGGACAAACCAATGATTCTTGAGACCTCCTGGAGCGATGTCTCCCTGGATGTTGTTGATAAATACAATCGCATGGCTGCGTGTTTTGTTTGTAAGGAACGAGTAAGGAACGAGGCGATTCAATGCATGGAATTGATTCGGGAACTTCTCAAATCCACCATTGTCCCACAGGTACAGTTTTGTGTGTGTTTGTACAATACAGTTGTGTGTGACGATTGTGTGTGTACCCTAACCCGTACATGTGGGCCCTCAAATACACAAGATTACAAGAGAAATCCAAAACTCACGAGGAAACGGAGTTCAGGACATGGATACCACACTGTGGCTATCACGGATATGTTAGTCCCCTGCTAGTCAGCTGTTAGTCCCCTCCTAGTCCCCTGCTAGTCATCTGTTAGTCATCTGTTAGTCCCCTGCTAGTCCCCTTCATTTGCTCGGACTCCGGCTCCGACTGTTTTTGTTTGTGATACACAAACACTCGCTGACGACTGTTGTATTCAGTTTGCTGCAGGTGTTGGTCTATCAAACTCCAAACAGGGAGCTGCCTTTAGCCCCTCCCCAAAGAAACAAACAAAGGGTCAAATGATTGCTCATCGCCAGGTTTTTTGTTTCAGACTCCCGCACTCCGTTGTACCACTACCACTATTTGGTCGGTGAACATTTGAGCAGATCGGGAATGAATGCATCACGGGTACAAACGGTGGCAGAACACACTCAGTGGTCGGACAGACAAGTTAGGTGCAATACATTGGGTTGATATTTCCTTCCGAGATGCATGTACATGTTTTGTGGTTCGGAATGTTTGCATATTCTGGTATCGCGTTTCCCGTATCAAATTGTAAATAAAGTAAAGAACATGTCCCGTAGTCGACCAATTCTGCTCGACGACGAGACGACAAGTGCAGAGAATCAAGCACCCCAGGCGTGGATGCTAGCACCGGGACAACAAGTGGGGAGCGCACTGCCGCCGGCACCTCCACTACTGGCGCAGCTGCAGCACAACGACCAGCACTCCGTACTCCCTGCTGTGATGGAGCCGCTGCGGCGTGAAGATCCGCTCAACAACAAAGCAAAGGATCAGCGGCCGCCATGATACCACCCCTACCGACGAGCAACCACCCCTCGTCGCCTGCCCCAGCCGATGCTAGGCATCGGACACAGTCACTATCCATATACATCCCTGCGGTGGAATATGAATCCACCGGGCCGATACACGCTGGCGGATGCTGAGCACGACGATGAAATTGAGCGGACATGGCGCAGGACATACCCAGAGGAATATTACTCGCAGCGATATGGGCGCCGAGCACCGTTGTGGTGGAGGTGGTGTGAAAAGATTGCATTGAAAAGAGAACATATGTGCATGTCCTTTGGGGGCACCTCTGGGGTCTACTTGATGACCCCTCCGATTACCAGATTGGCAAACGGGTGTGAATACACATGTGAATAAAAAAGGGGAAAATGGGGTCTCAGGTATCCCCCCTCAGCCTTTGTGTGAATGCAACATGGTTGGGCAGGTCAGTTACGGCGGCACAGCAATATCGCATACTCTACCAGGTGCTGGTGTATTGTAACGCATACTGCTTTGCTGGTGGTCATGCAATGTTTCCTGGTATAATATCGGTGTGTAGATGGACAGTGAATGATGAAACTCTCAATGATCCCAGGTACTACATCCAACACCGTTGCTCAGAATTTGGGCGTGGTGCCATCCTTGTATCAATGGTAAAGTCCGAACGTCATTTCTACTTCTTACTCCCGGATCTATGGAACCAGGCTGCTACAATATGGGATCCTGATCACATGACATCATTTCAACCAAACACACCGTACTACTCAACGATGCTGGGCGAATTCTGCCGTGTGTTGAAATACCGGCCCATTGTGTATGATGTGGTTACAAATGGACCAGAGGACCAATGTCAGATCATACGCGAGATGGTACGCATCATACACAACTATGGGTCATGGGGATTGTGTGGTATCATGGCGTTGTCCATGATGTTGCATTCAACTCTTCTAACCGGTGCTGACCCCTCGTCTTTGTCACTCAGAACTATTTCTAATATGCAATATTTCATACAGCGATTCATGGATGCATGCGGAAGAGATCATGCCGCTTGTACATATACGATCACACACACACTGGCACTTGTGAGTAGCATCAGTAATGTGGCACCAACATGTTGGCTATACGACATTGCTGATGACGAGGAGGCATGCATAGATCGGATCCTGGCAGCAATCAGGAAGAGTCCGGGATGGTCAACAGAGCACAGCTACAACAAAAGAAAATCGGTGCTACATTACATGATTGGCTGGCCGATGACTGATGTTGCAGAAGCAACCAAGCTAGGGTGGTTAACAGATTCAATATCAATGACACATTTTCATAGGATTGAGAGGTTTGGACACAAGGACGTTCGGGAGTTTATCAGTAAAGCTCGTAACAGACGAAATCGTTTAATGGTATTTGCACATATCACCTAACCTGGTCCCTCCCCCATCTGGTAGTCCAGACCCTAACCAGCTGGGGAGCAGGATCTCAATGTACGCACGTGGATAAAACGGAACCTGTATCCACGCATTGACCAGGAGGGTGTACTGAGGGTTGACCAAACACCCAACATACTGTGGTGCCCTCCATATATATCCTACTTGCCTGCCTGGCCCCTGGATACTCCTTTTCTCGACCATTGATGCCATCATCATATCAGGGCGAATCTCTTCCCCCCGGTAACCCTAACCCTAACCTCTTCCTCTTCCTCCCTCTCCCTTTGTTAAATTGGGGCTGATTGCGCTTTTTTGCTTTTTGGCCCGACTTCTTTTTTTATGTGCTCCTTTCCTACACAAGTAGAAGAATAGGTTTGACAGTGGTTAGGGTTGCGGGGGGGTCACGAATGCGGAGGTCATACATCATCCTCATGATACGGTCATCCAGGAGGTGCTCACTAGATTCCAAGGGCCCAAACGCACCCTCATTGTTGACATCGATGTTCTGGACACAGTACTACTTGGATTGGAAGCATGCAAGATACGGCCATTTTCTACCTAGGATCCAGGAATCTCCTAGATCGTGGTAGTAACACTGATGATGGTGGTTACGACCACTTCCGTCCACAAGAATCCGAACGGGACGTTTCACCCTACCATCCTCGCACCAGGTTTGAGTTTGTAAATCGTCCGATTTCGGTCTCATCAACGATACAACGATACAACGATGTGTGTGCCTCGGTCCGCGGTTTGTAGCGGAGGGGCAACCCCAAATCTATGACACCCAATGAACGTACACGGAACACGGGGGGAAGCGATGAGAGATGGCACAGAGGCCTCCACAAAGTATATACCAAAGTATACATGAGCATATATACTGAAAAAAAAACAGACACTCAGAAAGTGTACCTCATCAAGTGATAAAAGAATGAAGGCAATGGTCTGGTTGTGTCTGCACCGGCACCCTTCCTTGGACGTACCTGTACTGGAAACTTGGTCTGTGCAATATGCTGTAGACAGTTACGTAGGAGACGTTATTTCCCTTGTTAGGTGCCGATTGACTACTAGATCCGCAGGTATATATGGATCCCGGCCTGTGGCTTGGCATTGACCATTGTGCCGCTTTGTCCCCTTTTGACGAAGCCCTCCGTGTTGAATGCCTTGCAATCGCTCCGCGCCGTGCGGATTCGTTTTAGTTCCAAGAATTTACCCGCATCACCCCGTGTCTTGGCGTACTGGGGGAGGTGGAGTATGTCGTCGCCGTAGTGGTCCTGGTCGGCCACGTGTATGAACTGGGCTACCTGATCCGCCGGTACCCTCAGGATTTCGTGTCTTTGCACCGGCTGGTCCGCCAGTTTGCGACGCATGTCGATGCGCTGTGCCTCCTGTTGTTTGACGTCCGCCGCCGACAACGAAGGTGCTTGCTGCGAGGCGGATGGAGCGGCCGTATTACTATTGCTCTCTGTATGCATAACCAGTTGTCTTTTTGTGCACATGCCACCAAATTCAACGGCTGTTGATGGCGTGACGGGCATTCAGGACAATAAAAATATGCTAAGTGTTGCTTGCATCCTGTGTTGTAGTGCCTTGTTGTGAACAACTTGGGTGAGGCATGGGCTGATTTTGCATGGGTGGTGCTCGTGCATGGCCTTTTCGAAGCGCCAAATTTCTTCTTTTTGAGCTAATGATGCTGAAACTTGCATGGAACCTCTACAGCAAAATTTCACCGTGGGCCCTAACTTTGTTGCTTTACATTGGTGAGGGTATGCCAAAATGGGGGCTTTTTTCACCATTTTGGGAGGGTTATAAAAATGAGAGGCTTTTGCACCCGGGGGGGGTTCGTGTCCTGCGGGTGTAGCACCAGACTCCTTTTTCCAAAAAAAAAATGGCAGGGCGGTCACCGTTTGGGTTTCTTTTCATTTTGCAAATGACAAAGAGGGGGCTTGTAGAAAAAATGTGGGCAGGGGGGGGGGGGGGGTTAGCATGCGGGTAAAATGCCAAAACCTCTCTGAGAAGTGATTCTGTCCTCCAAAAAGGGGTTAGGTTAATATACACCAGTTTGCACAACTGTGCGCGCTTGGACAGCACCTTTAAACTTACGGTTTTTTTGTTTTTTCTTGTGCATTTTTATGTCAATACATCAACGGAAAAAGGCCGCCTAGGCAGAGAACATGAGAACTACATGGAAGCACACACGAACTAGGTGTAGCAGTGCACACAACCTATTTAGGCCCCTAGCCAAGAGCGTGAGTGGGGTGTTCATAATACCTGCCCCCCAACTGCCCTTGGAGCAGTGGGCCAGGGGACCTAGTGGGGAAATCAGGGCATGTCCATGGGAAAAGGTGCAGCAGAGGTGAAAGCTGGGAAACCAAAACACCAACCCCGTGGTGTACTTTTTACTCTTTTTGAGAATTTATTTTTTCTATATATGGTCCAATCTCTTTTTCTGTTTTTATCAGCCATTTGCACTCCAGCAAACGTATCTTTTTGAGAATTTATTTTTTCTATATATGGTCCAATCTCTTTTTCTGTTTTTATCAGCCATTTGCACTCCAGCAAACGTATCAGCTTAGTATCCATTGCTTCATGCCTTCATTGTGCGATGGTGGGGCTTTTTTTGTGAATTGGGGGGGGGGTTCTCCCCGATGGGGGGGGGGTGTGTGCACCAGGGGGGGGGGGTTCCCCAAGCCCTTTTAAGGCCATTTTGGACCCCTGGGGTGACTTTTATCCCACATGGGCCGTGAACCACAGTGCCCGAAGACAAGGTGCATTATATCCATATGCCATATGCAGAACACCCTCATAAAGTGTGCAAGGCCCTCATGCCCTACATCGTGTGATCTGTTTGGAATGGTTCTATCACAAGGGACATGGGGGTGGGCTTTGCCTCATTTCTGTATCAGGCATGGAGGTAGGAGAGGGGATGCAAATTCATCGAACTACATGTGATTGTACACTCAGTGTCCTGTTTCACATTGCTCTTTGTATGCGTGTGGTAGGGGGACATGGGTGACAGGCAATTGGTGCAGGGCATGAATTGCCGGGCTGGATACAAATTTACGGATGTGGTTGGGTTTGAGAAGTGGTTCTGGGTCCAGGTGGACACAGGGTCGGGACAGGGTTTGAGATGGACCTGCTTTCACATTTGGTGTGGGATGGGGTTTGCGACTTTGGTGGGGAGCCAAGTGGGCACAGGGCTGCGACAGGATTGTAGAACAAGATGGCCGACAAGGGCGGCCCCCTCCTTTGGGGGGCAGAACATGCTCGGTGACAGGGGCAGCCTGTGTTCTGTTAGCTACCGAGAAGCCCCCATGGCACAATTAAGCAATCGATGGTTGACACAGTTGAACCCCATCACGACAAAATCCCCTATATCCCCCCCCCCCCATTTGTCCTCAACACAGGCAACAACACACATGCACATATGTGTCGCTGTTCCAACTTCACGCCTTGCAAAGATGTTGTGCAGCCCAACATATGGTCAATTGGCAACCTGCAAGAAGGGTTGACAAAGAGCCACTACAGGGTTGCACATGCCCACCATGGCCCCCTGTGGAAACCATGGGCTACTGGTAAAAGGGTGAACCCCCCCCCAAAGTGGTGAGACCCCCCCCTCCCAAACGGAGAGAACGCCCCCCCCCCCCCCTCCCCCAACCCCCCCATTTTATGTAAACCCCCACCCTAGGGGGTTTTTTCAACTGAACTTTTTTCTCCCCTACCACCATCCCTTCATGGACAACCCCCCCTATCATTGACAACCCCCCTCCCCACCATTGACACCCTGCCCCTCCTCGACACCAATCGAAACTACCATCACAGGATACAAACCCATGCAGACAAGCAAAGCAGTATTGCAACACCACCAAAAATCACAACCAACACCGAGTGATGGTGAATAACGCTGTTGCGTACATTCTGCATTGGAATTTGACTTTGGGTCCATCGTGACAATGCCGTGGTAGCGTAGGATAGTGACGGGGCCATAAGGGCCCCACTCCCCAGTTGTTCCAACCTTGGAGGTGTGCTGACGGTGCACTCCCACAACCTACATGGACCCCATGGACCCCTTCCACAAAAATCTAAGCATCCCAATCGTTGCTCCCTTATTCTTGCGCTGTGTGTTCACTCGATAATGTGTGGCTCTATGGCTCCTGAACCCTGAACAGAAACCACCTCTGGTGCGGCAAAGACTCTGACCAACAAAAAGCAATTCTGACCCCCCCCCCCCTGCGTGAGCTATGAGCCGTGAATGGGCCTCAGGGATCACGTGTTCCTAGCTTTGGGGGGGGGGGGGCGTGCGCTCTCACTTGTGGTATTCTTTCAAAGGTCCAAATTGCGGCATTCATGGACTCCTTCCACAAAGTTCTGGGCGTCTCATTCATGGCTCCCTTATTCTTGCCCTGTGTGTTCACTAGAAACTTGTTCATGGGGTGTGGTGGCACCGGGGGCCCGTCCCGACAGCCCACGGTCACCACGTCCAGGGCCCGCCGAGTACCATGCGGTGCCTCCTGAGGGAGGGGGCGTAGGAACAGCCGCCACAATCCCCCCGCTCCCACCGAACGCCGGGCAGGCGCACCGCGGCCCGGGCCGCCCAGCAAACGGTCCCCATCACAACCTGCATGGACTCCTTCCACAAATTCGCAGGCATCCCAGTCGCTGTTCCCTTATCCTTGCCACTGCCGGTGAGCGCAATGTGCACACCGTCCGTCCCCCTGGTCATAGAACCACCACACAAAAAGCCACGACCTGCAAGTTGTCAAACAACATTGATTCCTTTCAAGTCGGTGTCTTGTTGCAGGGGTCCCATACAGCACGAACCAGATTCGTTGATGGCATGGACTCGCTGAACCTTCCCTATCTCTTTCGTTGCTTGACAGTGGCTACGCGCTCACTGCAATTCTGAAGCGGAGGGGGTGGTGGTGAGAAAAATACCTGTTTTGCGCAGAGCCTCCCCCCCCCCAAAAAAGTGGACAACCCCCCCCCCCCCCAAACCGTGAATGCCCCCCCCCCCCTGGACAAAGGAAAACCCCCTTTGGAGACAGAAAACTCCCAAACCCCGGTCCCGTTTAGTACAAAAAAAAAAAAGCCCCTTTCCCCGTTCTGGACAAAAAAAACCCATTTTTTGTCCAAAAGGGGGGGGGGGGGGGCACCAGGGAGGCAAACAGCCAACAGCAAACTCAGTGCCCATGGATAGAGCGGCGTTTGCCAATGGGGCTGCAGGAGTGTGGAAGGCAAAGGGGCATGCACCCCAACATAGCACACCTCGACGATTTCCATTCTGGGTGTCGTCGGTTGCCCTCCCTCCGCCGAGAGACCCTGGCTGGTTGAGTGGTTACAGCGGCCGGCTCCTACAGCAAAGGTCCCAGGATCAAACCCCAGGTCAGGGTGGGCAGCCCTTTCACGGTCGACTTGCAGTTTGAGACCAAAAAGAGGTTTGAAAAAAGGTGTGGGCATCGTCGTGTCGCTGTGCCCATCCCACTACTCCCTGAAGCGGAAGGGTCAGCACGAAGTTGAGAGGACAGGAGGAGCTTGGTCACTTTGCTGCATTGATACCGTCCGAAGGCTGACCCAGAAATCGCGAGATCGAACCCGAGGCTCGGAAGTTTCCGCTTTCGACCCTCAAAGGGAGCGCTTGTGGGCAGTGCGTGACTGTGCTGCGGTTTACGGGGCAGGGTCAAGCTATGGTGTAGCCGTGCCGGTGCTGCTGCTCACTCCCGTGCTCCAAAAACTGTGGGGGGCGGGGGGGGGGGGGGGGGCTTGGTTCTGGCTGGCACCACCTCTTCTGATGGAGGGTAGAAGCTTCGTGCTCATACAAGGTGCATTGCCCCAGGGCGGGGAACAAAAACACCAAAAAAAAAAACCTCCTTGATCGCCTCGGCACTGATGGTCGGAAAGACGTGCGCTGCGAGCGGTCCTCAGACCTCAGACTCATGCCTCGAAATGCTCTCCATCCGCCGTCGGTGACCCTCCAACCGCCATCGGTTACCCTGCGTCCACCATCGGCTACCCTTCAACCACCGCCCACCGTCAAACCTGCCGCACCCGCCGTGCATCCTCCTCCAACCGTCGCCCGTCACCCTCCGACCGAGGCCCAACCGAAGCTCAAGGCACATCTTCGCCCAATAAGCGACGCGCCCTGTTCACGATGGGCACGGCCTTGTTCACCGCCTCCCAAAGCGCGACGGGGAAGTCCTCCGGGAGCGTGATGAACGGGGGCTGCCGTTCCGCGTAGGCCCTCAGCCGCAGCAGCTCGCCGCAGGCCATGTGCGCGGCCATCAGCCGGGCCACGGGCGGCATGGGCCCGTACTGCGGCACGAACGGGGCGTAGCTGAGGGGCCAGGCCCCGAAGTGCCGGTGCACTGTGGAGAGCGCGCGCTTTTGGAGGTAGGGGTTCTGGATGACGAGGGTGTGCGTGGCGAGGGCCGGTGCCTTGGGGCCTGAGGAGGTGGAGACGCGGAGTCAAGGGCGAGGGACATGGCCGTTCCAGGGCGGTGCCTGGGTACGCGTACTGCGAGACCCGCCCCGCCCCCCGCTTCGCTGTCCAGTGATCCAGGTCGTTACGGGGTCCACCCCAGGCTCCGGACCCAAGAACCCCAAATTTTGTGAAGCCCCGGGGACGTTGTGTAAAAACCTTCGTAAAAGTTGTGCAAAATTGTGTAGAATTGTCACAATGTACATTGCAAATCCACAGGACTGCGTGCGGCACACATCGAAGCATGATATTTCGTGGTGGGCTTTGTGAGCCGCTCGGTGTCTCATCAGTGTTTAATCCCGGTTCCCGGTCAAAGCGTGCCAGTTGGTGTAACTCTGCGCTCTTTTACCACTGGGCCCAGAACGCCACCCCATGTAAACCCAGTCTTGCGTGTGGCACTTCCTCCAGACCTCCGGGGGATGATCAAGGGACGCTTGGCACACATAAAGACACGTGCGTGCAAACCAAGGGCGCAGGAGGCACATGATGAAGGGGCGTTTTCGCACAGCGCGGGCACAGCGCGGGCACAGCGCCAATTATTTTGTTGTTTCTCCCGGGAACACCCCTGAGAAACACCCACCTAGAAAAGAATGCATGATCAATTCAAAACAGCATTGAGGGTGCAGAATTCAGGACCCTGGGGCCCGTGGCAAGCATCAGACTAAAAAAATGGAATCCCTGGTGTACCGGCAGGGGCTGTAGGGTGCAGCATTCAGGACCCTGGGGCCCGTGGCTACCGGTGGTGGAAAACAGCCGACTTTTCGCACAGCGCGGGCACAGCGCGGGCACAGCGCACGGTGCGCCCCCTGAGTATTACACACGTGTGTGCCCTCGGTTACCGAACGCCCGGTAACTCCGAGCAGCAGAGAGGGGCCATGCTTTGACAACGCCAAGTGCCACTTTACCCGAGGAGTTGCTGGAGCACAATGCCCCGGGCCTGTAAGTCTCAGCAGCACCGAAGGGCGAAGCGAGCAACAAACAATTCAGCAGATCACCTTCTTTCACCACAAAACAACATGAAGCCCCCCTCAGCCCCCCAACCCCTCGGGGACCAATGGAGACGGGGGATTTTGGGGAGGCAACCCTCCGTAGTCCATCTTGAGGGCACCGAAGCCTGGCAGCAGCAACGCCTCAAATCAGCGGATTGGCCCCAGACTCTTTTTGGGGCACGGCAGGACTGCAGTTGAAACACAAACTCGTCGAGTTGTTACCAAAACGAAAGCCATTCTCTAGGCTCCCTGAGAGGAAGGCACTGCGAGCACATCGCTGGGGCAGGAGCATTGGTGAGCACAGGGGGTGGGAGGAGGGCCCATGATCGAGGCCCTTCGCACGTCTGATCGCGGACGGTCGGCATTACGTATCGCCCTGCCCCCACGCTCCCAGTGCAATGCCCTGCTCTGCCCCAACCCGCGCTGGCCGTGCCCTGCAACGCCCCCTCTCTGAAGTGCAATGCCCTGCCCTGCCCTGAAGGGGCCGATCCGTATGCCACAATGCCCTGCCCCGCTTCCAGGCTGACCGCCACGATGACCCGCAGCCAGTCCGCCCAGTATGTTGCCTGTCCGTGGGGCGCTCCCATCTCGGTCCTGGGTTTGCAGGCCCCCCACAGCCCCACCGGGCCCCACCAGGGGATTGGGGTGGGTTGGATGCGTGTCCACTCACCATACGCCAGTCCCGGGAGCGCTCTCCGTCACCCAGACCTAGCAGTTGGACTATCAGGGCGTGGCGGCTACCAGACTCAGGGGTGCAGGCCGCCTCTGA
>OZ038382.1:28581728-28584228 GCA_964036045.1 Eutreptiella sp. 'Long Island Sound 2002'
ATATCCTCGAGCACGGCAGCGCGGAGCTGGTACTCTGGATGCGGCTGCTGTGCAACATCGAAGGCTGCATAGTGCGGTGCCTTTTGTGGAATGTGGTATACCGTTTTTAACAACCCTGACATTGTGGACACCGCTGATGAAATGCGACCCTGTGGTGGGATGTTTACCTGTACCCTGAATAACCACTTATTCAGGGCCACTCCCCTGACCACCTGCTGGGCCACTAGATGACTGGGCTGTGGCTTGTACAGGGATCCTTTGAGCCGCTTGCATGTGTTTTTGAGTTCATTATGCGCTTATTGATGTCCACCTTCGATGTTTATGTTACCTCCCAATAGACGGACGTATTGGTGTTGCAGTTTTGCTTTAAGCTCTGCCGCCCCCCACCTTGCATGGCCTGCCTGCAACGCCCTGTTTGCTGCATATTTTAGCAGCGCAAACTTTTTCGTGTTGCATCGATGTCCGAGCAGTCTCAAGACCCCCAGCGTGACGTCCATGAGTTGCTGTAGCCCTTGCATGGTGCTGTGCATGAGCACCGTGTCATCCATGAGCCCCATCGACGGCATTTGGTATGCACCCGTTGCCCCCTGCATGGGTACTCCCAAACTTTTTCTGCGTAGCTCACTGTGCACTCCCTGTGCATACAATATATAGAACAACGGATCCAATCCCCCCCCTTGAACCACTCCCTCCACTTGTCTGTACCAATGGGACAGCCCGTAGGCCGTGACGACATGCACTCTCATGACATCATATGCTTTTACGAACTCTTCCACGACCTGCAGCACTTCTGCACCCAGGGGTTTGGTCATTTTTATTAGCGCCTGCCGTATAACATCATCATACGCTTGCGCTATGTCTAGAAGTACGACAGCACATCCCCCATATCTTCTTATGCACTGCAACACCATGGTGTACACCAAGCGACGCATGTGTGTGGAGGACGCTCCTTTATATCCTGTGTGTTGCGCATATTGCCACACCTGGGGGGGCAGCAACTTCTGTAGTTTGTTGTTAAGGATCTTGGTTAACATCCTGATGTGTGCACTCATGACCTTGATAGGCCTGGTGTGTTGGTTGATGTTGTCCCCCTTCGCTTTATTGAGCAAGAGATGCAATACCCTGAGTGCTGCTGGCGGCAACTCATGTACTGGTACGTTAAAAACTTGCTGAAGACGAGTCAGCGAGGCCAAGCCCATCCACTTGGCGGCTTTGGCCATAGTGCAGTCAATGGACTGTGTGGCATTATTTAACTTTTGCCTGACATCCATAATGTCAGTGACTGTGATATGTCTCAGAATACCTTTCCCTGGAGTCTGCTGTGAACTGTTGCTGGCACCTTCCCAGCACTCTGCTGCCCATGTTGCTGTTACGCCGTGCTGTCTCTGTGTGTGTTTGGATGCACACTCTCTAGGAGCTACGGTGAGCACGATGTCCCCCACGACCACGCGTTGGGCCTGTGCATCATATACCTTATACAAGGACCTGAAGGTTTTTTCTCCTCTGAGCCGTAACACGTGCATTGTATGGGGGGTCATGCCTTTACCGAGCACCTGATGCCCGTCGCGAATCTGCAGCTTGGTGGCCTCATCGGCAATCACCTCTGCACTGAAATGAAATGACTCATCCTTCCTCTCCTCTCCCTGCTCTCTTTCTCTCTGTTGCATCATGGCTTGATGCTGTACATACCTACACAACTCCACCCATTCTCCTGGTTGCCATTGCACCAAGCTGACCGCTTCCAGCAGGTCACCAAAAAATTTGTATTCTTCGGTCCCCCATTTGCTGGCTCTTTCGGGAATCGTCCGTGTAATTGCGTCCACCCCCCTTGTGAGCTTGGTGAGCACCAATGGGTGATCTGCAATGTGAGGCAGCAACTGTGATGCCCCCCCCACCCCATACGTAACGGTAAAATCTTTCATCAGTGGTTGATCCCCGATTACCGGACTGACAGTACCCCCCAATTTGCCGACAAAGGCCTGGGTGGGGGGGTGAACCCGGATATCTCTATTCCAGTCCCCTTGGATCACCCCCCAGGCCCCTGATGCCCGCTGTATGTTGAGCCTGATGACCGCCAGTTGCAGCACGTATTGTGCTTCGTCTTTTCTCTGTGCCATGTGAACACTGCCGATCACACCCACCCCCCATCCGTCCTTGGACACGAGAACCAGAAGGGCATAGGGCTCGTCCATCAAGGTACGTATGTACCTACCCCACTGCTGTTGGACCCACAGTTCATTTCCCTGCCCCGTCTTCTGATGTTTACTGCGGTGTACCCTGCACCCCAGCCATACCCTGGTGTCACTTTTTGTCTTACCCCCCCACGCTTCTTGCACCGCACACACTTGTACTCCGTGCTTCTGTGCGTGCGCCCTCAAGAGAGCCCATTTGTCTTGGCGTTTTGTGGTGTTACGTCCCTGGATATTGGCACTCATGAAAATTTGTTGTTGGGCCTGTTGTTGCGTACCCCATTGCACCATGTCAGACCAGGGTTCGAAAC
>OZ038382.1:28591728-28596728 GCA_964036045.1 Eutreptiella sp. 'Long Island Sound 2002'
GTCTGTACCCGGTTCTGACGAGTGACAAGCCACAAACTGCCGCTGGTCCTGTGGTATATGCTCTGTCAACTCAAGGACCAGCGTAGGCTCCATCCTGCTGAAAAAAAAAATTTTTTATTTTTTTTTTGTTGGCTCCGATTTGAGTCCTTAGCTGTCCTTGCTTTTTTTTTTTTCCAAAAACTGGCAGACAGTAAATTGGTCAACAGGCTGACATATGCACACAAGTGCAGAATCGCATCGAAACATCTCTGGCTGCACGGCACATCTCAGACAAGTGCCCACTCATGAGAGTGCTCATTGATGACCTTTGCGCACGAATGACCCATATGAGTGTCCTCGGCCTCTGGTACTGGCATTGGTACTGGCCGCTCTGCTGGAAAGCAAGAATACAAAGAAACAGGCCAGGCTCTGGTCTGGACCTCTGCTCTGAGAACCAGAGTGCTGGTGCTGGTGCTGGCACTGGCACTGGCCACGCCGCCGGCTTGCGAAATGGAACATTGTGAAGAGATCCGCTGGACAACATTCATATATGCTGGTTGGAAAGCGGCGAGATCAACGCGTTGAAGAACACGTATGCCTCTCCCACTGGACTCTGCACACACTCACGTGCGATCTGCGCTCTTCTGCAGGGCAAACGATGGCTCCATCGTGAAAACCAAAGCCCTACTCGAGCAATATTATGGCTATCAGATCTGAAAGTCTCAGTGGTTCTCTCGAAGCTGAGTGGAGAGACGCCAGAGCAATACAAAAAAAAGGACACAGTACGTAAACTCAGACCCTCTCAGGGTAATAAGCATTGATCTAGCTCTCTGCGCAGGGGCCCAGACAGCCCCCAGGGCAGGCCCACAGTCCACGTCACTGGAATTAAGAAATCATATCGACTCACGTCCTGGTCTGGAGGCGGGTCGGCCTGTACCCACACATGGTACCCACGACATTCTTCAACCACCTCTCCTGCGCGAACGTGTACCACCACCACTTCTTCCGCCGGGTCCTCCATCCACACGGGGAGATCCACCGAAAGGGGTCCTGATATCCTCGCTTCCCAGTGCAAACAGCCCCGCACCAGCCATGAGATCAGCACTGACTCGGATAACGGTACTGACCCGTTTCCCGTATAGACGGCGCTCGGGTGCGGTTCGTGATCCCAGGCCCCCGTCACCTGCTGCAAAATCTTCACGACGTCCCTTAGGACCACTGGCGTGCTGTCATCCCATGCCTTGAACAAAGGATCCAGTGGCACTGGCGAACCACCCCAATCGTTCATCCAGGGGCCTGTAGTGTAATACCTCCCGGACCAGCTGAACAACACCACTTGACTGCCCAATTTCGCTTCCAAGTATTCCCCAATCTCCCCATCGGACACCACCGCCATCCATACCGGCTCGCCTCCTCGGATCAACTGGACCTCCAGATCACTGTGCCATCGCACTTTGGTACCGCACTGGATCTCGAAATGCTTCGCCAGAAGGGCAGTGATGCGTACCCACCGTGCATAAAAAACAGGACAATGATGTCGAAGATGAGACGCCCTCAAGGAATTCGACCTCTCGCACCACATACACGGCTTCCCCGCTCCTTCCCTCTCCTGCTGAGTCCCTAGCACCCGTAAAAGCATCAGCCTGCGCAGACTCTCTGTGCCAAGTGTACCTGCCTTCAGAGCAGACAGTTGATCGTACTGCGTCCATCGCGTGTCCCAACCCTCCAGACCGTGAACTACCTTCTGCTGCAACATGTCGTCATAGATCTGGTCGAGACTCGCCGTGAGATTGACTACCACCATCCCGTTAACATGGAACACTGGCCCTGGCGCGAACTGCTGCGGGAGAAAAAAGTCACCAGGTCGGGCTGCCAGTAGGTGTTCAGTGGCAGCTTCGTCTGCCAGCCGATTGCAGTGAGCCAGAAACGTCCGAGCCCCACTGTCGTGCTGCGCCTCCATCCAGCACTCCCGGTAATCTCCCAAATCAACTGTGCCCAGTGCAGTTCGTGCGAGATCATCCACCCAGGTGCCAAAATGGGGAAGACGTTGTCCTGTGAATGCCCCCCGCCGCCAAGTCCGCACCCAACATCTTTCTCCCCGGCAACCCAGATGACTGCAACAGTACCATCCCTTTGGCTATCCATTCCATGACTGTTGAGTCTCCCGCGTGTACGCAAATTCCGTATCCCGTAACTTGCCTAACCTCCATACCCTGCGCCAGCACCACTCCCACCCCGGCCCGATGCCCTCGCAAACCTCCGTCACTGACCAACAGCCATGGTTCTTCCGTTGCCGGAAACTTGGGAACCCAATGCTCCAAAGAACTCCCCCGCTGCTGCAGGACGGAAATGCCGTACTGCTGCATCACCCGCCGCGTGCTGTGCACGTCCACGCCTTCTGCGTCCTCCAGAAATAGCTCCGACGCCACCATCCTGCCCAAACCACTTCTACCATACGACAGCCCCGTCGCCGTATTCAGATACCGAAGATGTGCTCTGAGCTCTAACCATGGGCATCCTGCCCCACCGAACTGCACTGGCAAGTACAGAAACAACCTAGCTGTGCGCTTGCTCAGCCCGCAGATGTCGCAGAAAGCTGCCACTGCCCATCTTTGCAGATTGTCTAACCAACTTCCGTCAAACAGGAACGCGGATGCCACGTAGTCAAATCGGGAGATCATAAACGACAGCACTACTCGAATCCTCTTGATGGGCAGAAAAGCAGACTTGCCTAACTGTATCGTTATCCGGGACCACCTCTGCTCCGTTTCCTCCGACCAACGGACAAACTTGTGCCCCAGGAACAGCGGAACACCAATGCAAGTCGGTGGCTCCTCGCTTGCGTGCATCATAATTCCCACGCATGCCTCCGAAGGTTGAAACTGAATTGTGCCCGTGCTCTGCACTGCGTGAAAAAGCTCCAACTTGGTTGGATTTACGATACCTCCTGCAGCCTTGGTGGTGACGATTCTGTTCTCTACCCATTGTTCGAATTTTTTCCGATCATGATGAAAAATTCGTCTGTCATCACTGAATACCAGTTCACTCAGTGCCACCTGCTTTGCGCCCAGCGAAAATCTCGCGGCCCCGTCCTCTGTGATGCACGCCGTGCGCACTGCACTGGCCGTCTGGTAAATGGCGGGCGCCGCCGAGTCCCCCTCCAGTGCTCCATCCTCCGCTTGATAGGGCTCCCCCAGTCCGAACTCGGTTACTGGGTACAGTCGCTGTGTCCGATGAAATTGATCCATCTGCTCCTGACAATCCCACACTGCCACGTCTCCCTCACTCTCTGCTATACGTAGCAGGGCACTCAGATTGCGCATCTGCAGCTTTGGGAACGCTCCCGTCTCATCCCAGTCCAGAATCCACACCTCTCCCCAGATCACCAGAAGTTTGTAGCAGCTCCTCCGCAGCACCACAGCCATAACTGAGGGCGAGAAACCTTGGTGGTAGGAAAACAGAGCTGGGCTCCAGACCCCTGTCAGTTCTCCCACATCCCGAAGTAGCTGATGGTCACAGGCCGAGTCCAGTCTGGACAGGGCTGACTCCACATATATGTGTCCAAACCCGCTGAGAAAATAAAATGGCTCCTTTTTTCGAATGCCATAGTGGGCCACTGCATTGAACAGCGACGCGGTACCGTTCCGCAGCTCCTGCATGATAACCAACAACACTTGTCGCGTGATCCCTCCCCCTTGTTTCCACTGGGACACCGGCATTTGATCCAGGGACGTGGCATCCGTCATATGTTTATCCAAAGCCCGATATAACCTGCCCGCTGTCTGCGGCCCTTCCGACACCAGAGACGCTGCATAACTAACTCTATCGGTGAAAACTTCTAGATCCAGACCTGACTGACGCATGGCAATCCACAGGTCATCCGGCAGACGATCGACGCAATGCTCTGCAACCGGCTGCGGCTGTAACGTGGAACGAATCACCTCTGCGCGCAAGAGATCACCTCTATACTTGTCATTCTCTGTGGCCTGTAGGGTGATTTCGCGCAAGGTTTCTTCCGCGTCGACAAACTTGTCACCCTCCGCTGCTTTGATCCCTCGAAACAGACAGAGGGCCGCTTTGGACATGCGCATGTGCTTGCGCGTCGCCGATGTGATCCCCACCTGTTTTCGCTCCAGTGCATGGTCATCCTTCAGGCCCAACTCGCTCAGCACTGCTGCCGCCTCCATCATCCTCCTTTTTCGTGCAATCAGCCCCAGTGCATCCTCCCCCGACCTCAGTCGCTTAATAAATGCATCGCGCGCCTTTGTCGGATCCTTGTAAACCAATTGGTCTGCCACGCTGTGATACACTCCCAAGTAGTGATCTGGTCCTCCTCCTCCGATGGCGACCCAGAACCACAGCAACTCCATAACCGCCATCATTGCCCCCCGAATCGATTCTTCGGCGAATCTCCATTTGTATCTTTTCCACGCGAATGGTCGAACGAAGCTCCCATGCACAGACGCCACAAACAACTGGGCCTTATGAGTGCTGACCCCCGGCAGAAGACTTCGAGTGGTGGCTCCCCCGAACACTCCACTCCCGAAACCGTGGTCTATGCTGCTGACATGCACAGTCCCTTTAACTAGGACCTCGTTGGTGACCGCGTCTGGCTGACCGCAGTATTGGAGTCCGAGTGAAAGCCATTTCTTAGACCTGTCGGCGTGAACTCCCAACGGGGACTTCTCAACATGATACTGGCTGTTGAATTCCCCTGCAACGAAAACGGAATCTGGACCGACTGCCTTCAGAGAGAGAGTTAGCTTCCGCAGAGACGCCTTCTTGTCAGAGAATGAGTCTCCAGGCCGCACATGCACCGACGCCAACGCCGAGACCTCCCCCGTGACTGCCTCCATCGCCACAGCCAACCCACTCCCTTCATCCTGCACCACTGAGACGCTGCCAGACGACGCCAGCAGGTGCTTAGCTACCAGCACAGCCTGCCCCAACCCTTGGCCTTTCACACCTTCAAATACGTGAAACGCGAAAGTCCACGCTTGATCTCCCAAGCGCAAATCCCA
>OZ038382.1:28599228-28609228 GCA_964036045.1 Eutreptiella sp. 'Long Island Sound 2002'
CGTTCACACATACACAAAAGAGTAGCAGGAACAGACAACAGCATTGCAGATGACCGGTGCTCGGGTGCTCACACACACACACACACACACAATTTGCGATGCACAGCACAAAGCGTTGTTGGCTGAGTGGAAAATCCTCGTCAGTTGGTCATCAGACAAGACAAACAGAGCATGTCCGACGCCAATAGGCGCCTTTCTGCAGGACAGGGAGCGGAGACAAGGATTCCCAGACCCCAGGCGATGGTCAGCACACCGACATAGCCTCTGGCGTTCCGGACCCAGCCAGAGGCCTTCAGCAAAGGACGACCAGGTGGCAGCTTCAGAGCCGCCTGTGGTTGTGGGGTACGTTGTGGAGCCCTCACCTCCCTGCCCCCTGCACTACTTCAGCCCCCCGAGGAATGTGGTACACTGTGTTTCGACCTGCAGATTTAGTTTCAGTTGGCAGAAGACATACATTTGGCTGAAGTACACCACAACCGGTGCACTACACACACACACATTGTGCGGCTCTTGGCAGGGACAGGCTGTATCATGGCAGCTCGCTTGTTGCAGACGTTTCATCCGCAATTGGGGTTCCAAGCCCGACATGACTGCGATGGTGGTCACTGAACAAAGGGCGACTGCAACTGCAACTTGGAACATGGCGATAGCCGAATGGCGGGATGACCGCGGGCATCAACGGGGTTTGCTGATAGACTCTAAAACCCGGCACCCCAAAGGGGGGTGTGTGGGGGGGGGGCAGACCCACCGCCCACCCCCCGAGGACCCTCCCCCCTAAAAGGAACTCTGCATGCCCCACTCGACCAAACTGCCGCGATGCATGAAAAGTTGTGTAATTGGCCCCAAGCCGTTCCCTCCCGGGCCACGATTGCAGGTCAAGTGCATCCCGTTCCTGGACTCCGACATTCCATGCCCCATTTATGCCATCAACGGTGAGTCCCACACACACCCACACACACACACACACACACACACACACACACACACACACAAATATGCCAATACAGGCACACGTATGCGCACGCACACACACATGCCAGGTACCTCTGCGTTCCGTTCTGCAAAATCGAAGTGTCGGTCAACGAGCGACACGTCCTCAGGCTTGTACCCATAATGTTTGAAGAGAAAGCTGAGGGCGACCTGCAGATGTCAGACAGCACGGATAGCCGTGTCCATTCATGCGTGCAAAGGAAGGAGGGGCAGCATGGGCCTGCGGAACAACATACAGAACAGGAGCTCGGGACATTACAACGACCGCCAGGCCACGGCTGTGAGGTAGTATCAGGACGCTCCCTAAGAAGGGGGAAAAAAAGAATATGGGTGACCAGACACCCAGTCATATCCACAACGGTTGGAGGGTAACCAATGGCGATTAGAGGGCAACCGACGGCGAGTCGAGGGTGACTGACGTCGGTTGAACGGTTATTTTGGGCGCTTCCTCAAGGCGCTCCTTGCACAACCCCCCCCCCCCCCCCCAAAAGGAAAGACGGGCTGATGAGGGAGCACCCTGGGCAGTACTGGGTCCTACATGTCAACTCTCCATTTGGCTCGAAACACTCCCCTGCTGCGTGATCCGGCGTCCAAAGAGATGCCCGCTCTGCAGTGCTCAGCACCGTCTGACCGCGTGCACTTGGACGCATCGCGGTGCCATGTCCGGCTTGGCCCTTCCAGAAAATCGCTGACCCGTGCCCACTGCGCACCTGCAGATCAGATGGGGTCGACCTCCAAATAGATATCGGCCTCTGAGGCGTACTTCTCCACTTCGTCCCGGGAACAGCCCTGCACACTGACGACGTGCTGCTGCTCCTCGGACAACAGGGGCTTGCTCTTCTGGGAGCCCAGGACTTCGGAGGTGAGAGGGAAATGCAACTGGCCGTCGTGGATGCGCAGGGACTGCGTTCCCTGGAGGATGATGCAAGGTTTGGGGTGGAGCAGGCCGAGGGCCCGGAGAGAGCGGCCCATGGGCTATGCATGCACCACTCCACCAGCCGGAAAGTGAAAAGGCAGGAGAGCAAGCAGGGGAGGCCGGTTTTTCTTCTCCGGGGGGGGGGGGTCGATAGAGCCCTCCGGCCGGACCCCCCCTCCCCCAAAAAGGGCTCAATTGACAGGACCCCCAAAATCCTACCGAGTCTGACCCCCAGGCCTTAGAGGTGACCCAGACCCAAAAATCGGAAAAAAAAGAAAATGGGATTTTTGGAATCAGCGCGTCGAGGGGGTTCAGGAAAGTCATCATTTGCCATATATTTGGTGAAAAAAATCGACCAATTTTAGTGCTCGAAAAAATTTTCGGCGCCTTTGGCGCCAGACTTCATAATGACTGATTAATGGTGCCTGTCAATTGAGCCCTTTTCCCAACCCCCCCCCCCCCAGTTTTGGGGGGCTCTATTAACCCCCCCCCCCCCCGGAAGTGAAAACCCGACATGCCCAGTCAACCAGGCACGTTGGGCAGCAGTCAGATCCACAAACCTATAGACATTGTGATGAAGTGTATTGGGATATGCCAGGGGCAATACCCTATGCAATACATCATTTGCCTGTCACACCAGTGCAGTCAATAGCACTGTGGCTGTTTGAAACGGAGGTGCGATTGTCCGTGAACAGTTGTCCGCAATGATGAAGCAGTAGGCATGCATCATCCGATGCCTGCAGCATGGGGCGTAGGATTGCCTGTGTGACATCAGCACACGCTGAACGGCCACGAATGATGCAATCCCACATTTCTCTTGCCGTTTCTCGAGCATCTTTGCCACTCATGATGTTGGGCGTATCAGAACCCCATTCAATGCCACAATATTCAAAAACACATTGTCCGGCAGGAGGTTGCCACAGTCGAATCTATGACGTCATACCGTGACTAGTCACACATGACTGCCCGACAGATGAGCGCCATGATTGCCAACTGGAATTGCAACACAGACAAGACAGTGCAGGACTGTGCTGAGGCTGCGCCACAGCCCTGGAACTGGACCATTCCATGGCCAAGCACATGCATAAGATACTTCCAAGTGACAACACAAAGACAGTGTTGGGCGACATCTCAGCTTGCACACAGGCACTGGAGCCATGTGGCGGGCAAAAGCAATATTTCTTTCTGAGGACGGCAGTCATAGATCTGCATCATCTATACCCTCCTTGCTCCCGCCCTGTGCATCCGCTCAGGCACGTCCCCCTGTGTGACATTCCGTCGGGTTGTTGTTTCTTTACGGGGCTTTGGACAGTCACCCGTTCTTCCCTTTGCGTGCTGCGTCGGGTTGCTGTGTTTTGTCAGCTGCTGCGGCCTGTGCTCTTGCTGGTGTTGTTTCCGCGTTCGCGGAGCCCCGGAGCCCCCCCCTTCCCCCCCCCTCTGAGCGGCAGTCCTTGCATGCTGATCGCAGTTTGACGCAATTCCCAGACCCCAGGCCCCGGACCCACGCCCCCACACACGTATCTCATTCACCTGAGAGCTGCGGAAAGATGGACAGAAATGCACTGGATTGAAGATGGCAGAACGCGCTGCCTTGCCACTGTCCTCTGACTGCAGCCTTTGGGGTCAACAACACGAGATCACACGGATGTGAGCCCACTGTGATGCCGCACACCACAGTCAGAGGTCAGTGAGACGCTGCATGAAGCCCCCCCCCCCCCCCGCCAGACTCACATTAGAGACCTTTTTCCCGGACGCCTTTGACTGGGCAACAAACGGTGGCCCTGCTGTACTGAGCGCATTGTTTGGCCCTACACAGAGGGAAGTGTGGCCCTGTGCATGGCCCTGCGCGCAGCAGACATTCGGGTTTGAGCCACTGGAAGTCAAAGCTGCAACGAAGCCACCAGCTCGGCCTCAGAATGTCTGCCACAGTGGGTCGCACCCCCCCAAGTCCGAAATTGGGGAGTGCGATGGATCAGGGGCCCCAAAGCGGGGGAGGAGGTGGGGCTGCAGAATCAACGTTGCGTTTTGGGACGGAGGTACACTGCCGGCACATGGCACAGTGGCACAAGAACCGTCTCCTTTCAAGTGCTTTATGCCCCACCCCCTTCTACCCAAAAAGCCGACTGTTTTCGTTCGGTGGGGACAGCGGCCATGGGAGCGGAACCTGGCTACACGGGGGGGCTGGCTACACGGGGGGGCTGGCTACACGGGGGGGGGGGGCTGGCTACACGGGGGGGGGGGCTGGCTACACGGGGGGGGCTGGCTACACGGGGGGGGCTGGCTACACGGGGGGGGGCTGGCTACACGGGGGGGGGCTGGCTACACGGGGGGGCTAGCTACACGGGGGGGGGCTGGCTACACGGGGGAGCTGGCTACACGGGGGGGCTAGCTACACGGGGGGGGGGCTGGCTACATGGGGGGGGGCTGGCTACACGGGGGGGGGCTGGCTACACGGGGGGGGGGGCTGGCTACACGGGGGAGCTGGCTACACGGGGGGGGCTGGCTACACGGGGGGGGGGCTGGCTACACGGGGGGGGGCTGGCTACACGGGGGAGCTGGCTACACGGGGGGGGCTGGCTACACGGGGGGGGGCTGGCTACACGGGGGGGGGCTGGCTACACGGGGGGGGCTGGCTACACGGGGGGGGGCTGGCTACACGGGGGGGGGGGGGCTGGCTACACGGGGGGGGGCTGGCTACACGGGGGGGGCTGGCTACACGGGGGGGGCTGGCTACACGGGGGGGGGCTGGCTACACGGGGGGGGGGGGGCTGGCTACACGGGGGGGGCTGGCTACACGGGGGGGGGCTGGCTACACGGGGGGGGGGGCTGGCTACACAGGGGGGGGGCTGGCTACACTGGGGGGGCTGGCTACACGGGGGGGGGGTGGCTACACGGGGGGGGGGTGGGCTACACGGGGGGGGGCTGGCTACACGGGGGGGGGGCTGGCTACACGGGGGGGCTGGCTACACGGGGGGGCTGGCTACACGGGGGGGGCTGGCTACACGGGGGGGGGGGGGCTGGCTACACAGGGGGGGGGCTGGCTACACGGGGGGGGCTGGCTACACGGGGGGGGCTGGCTACACGGGGGGGCTGGCTACACGGGGGGGGGGGTGGCTACACGGGGGGGGGGCTGGCTACACGGGGGGGCTGGCTACACGGGGGGGGCTGGCTACACGGGGGGGGGCTGGCTACACAGGGGGGGGGCTGGCTACATGGGGGGGGGGGGGCTGGCTACACGGAGGGGGGCTGGCTACACGGGGGAGCTGGCTACACGGGGGGGGCTGGTTACACGGGGGGGGGGCTGGCTACACGGGGGGGGCTGGCTACACGGGGGGGGGCTGGCTACACGGGGGGGGGCTGGCTACACGGGGGGGGGCTGGCTACACGGGGGGGGGCTGGCTACACGGGGGGGGGGGGTGGCTACACGGGGGGGCTGGCTACACGGGGGGGGCTGGCTACACGGGGGGGCTGGCTACACGGGGGGGGGGACTGGCTACACAGGCGGGGGGGCTGGCTACACGGGGGGGGGGGGCTGGCTACACGGGGGGGGGCTGGCTACACGGGGGGGGCTGGCTACACGGTGGGGGCTAGCTACACGGGGGGGGTTGGCTACACGGGGGGGGCTGGCTACACGGGGGGGGCTGGCTACACGGGGGGGGGGCTGGCTACACGGGGGGGGGGTGGCTACACGGGGGGGGGGGGTGGCTACACGGGGGGGCTGGCTACACGGGGGGGGCTGGCTACACGGGGGGGCTGGCTACACGGGGGGGGGACTGGCTACACAGGCGGGGGGGCTGGCTACACGGGGGGGGGGGGCTGGCTACACGGGGGGGGGCTGGCTACACGGGGGGGGCTGGCTACACGGTGGGGGCTAGCTACACGGGGGGGGTTGGCTACACGGGGGGGGCTGGCTACACGGGGGGGGCTGGCTACACGGGGGGGGGGCTGGCTACACGGGGGGGGGGGGCTGGCTACACGGGGGGGGGCTGGCTACACGGGGGGGGCTGGCTACACGGTGGGGGCTAGCTACACGGGGGGGGTTGGCTACACGGGGGGGGCTGGCTACACGGGGGGGGCTAGCTACACGGGGGGGGGGCTGGCTACACGGGGGGGGGGGTGGCTACACGGGGGGGGGCTGGCTACACGGGGGGGGGCTGGCTACACGGGGGGGCTGGCTACACGGGGGGGGGGCTGGCTACACAGGGGGGGGGCTGGCTACACAGGGGGGGGGCTGGCTACACGGGGGGGGGCTGGCTACACGGGGGGGGCTGGCTACACGGGGGGGGCTGGCTACACGGGGGGGGCTGGCTACACAGGGGGGGGCTGGCTACACGGGGGGGGCTGGCTACACGGGGGGGGGGCTGGCTACACGGGGGGGGGGGTGGCTACACAGGGGGGGGGCTGGCTACACGGGGGGGGGCTGGCTACACCGGGGGGGGCTGGCTACACGGGGGGGGCTGGCTACACCGGGGGGGCTCCCAGGGCCCAGGGCCACAAAGCAGACACGAGGCAGAACTGTGCTTGCCAAATGCATCGGGGACTGCGGGGAGAATGAAACTGCTTTGCCAGCCCATGTTCTGTCTTTTTTGACACACGGAGCACCGTGTAGCGTGCAGGGGAACGGATGATCGTTGCACGCCTGCACGCCAGGACTATGGGCCAAACAAGGCCCCCCTTCATGCCCAATTGCACAGGGCAGGGGAGGAGGGGGGGGGGGGGGGCTATAGGGGGGGTCCTAGCCAACGGCTGAGGGCTACCACTGCCGTCTCGGAGGAGAAATGACAATTACAATGCACAGCTTCGGTGCCAGCATTACTGTGGGCTCAACCCGGCCACCCTTTGTAACTGACTGGGCCCGCAGGGCAGAGAGGGGGGGGGGGTGCATATGGAAATCAAGGGTCATGTTCATACGGAAAATTGGGGAACCCCGAAACCCCCGGGGGGGGGGGGGGGGTCACCCTAACCCCCCAGATCACCCGCCAGAAGTGGCTTTTTTTGCCCTTCCTCATCGAGCTTCTCCCAGTCCCACAAAACCAAGAAAAATTCTCATCCTTTGCCCCATTTCCCCCAATTTTTTTGTTGCTGGTGGATGTTGCAGGTACGTTTCTGGTACCATTCCAGAAACAGGGGATTAGGAGCTCCGCTGCTTGTCACAGAGCGCGAGCGCGCGTCAGCCCATGAACCAGACAACATCGCTTGTCAGTGGCCAAACAAAGGCCATGGGCGCCGTTTTAGTGGAAGAAGGGACGTGTGGGGTGCCCGGTGGCCTTTATGGGGCGACCGACAGGCCTCCCATGGGTCAGCGCCGGTCTGTACTGCCACTGGCGTCATGCTGCACGCACGTACGCGCAGCGGCGGTTCTCCGAGAGTTACCTGCAAACCATCGAATCCCCGGCCCGTTTGGCACTGAGGGTCCGTTCCGCCCCAACCGCTTGTGTCTGTCCCCAGCCGCCCCCCCCAACCGTTTTGTAACCGGTTGGTCGGCAACCGCTCTAACAACCGCCAGCCACCGCTTTTGCCACTGCGCCTGAGACCCACTGTGGACCGCCTCGTCCTCAAGCAGACGCCCGTTGGGGGGGGGGGGGGGTCAACATGCAGCCATTTGTGAAGCACGACAAACCGGCCGCCCTCCGTCGCACCGACCCCGCACCTGCGCTTTCTGCCACTCCAACGCCTGCTCCAGAAGCAAGGGCGTCAGGCGGCCAATGCCCCCGGCCAACGCCAGCAGGGGCCTCGGCCCGTCCCTTTGCCCCAGGCCCCCCACCGCCTCTGCCGCCATCACGGGTACCGCCACTTCGTTCTGCCCCAGGGCAAGCACCAGCTGCACGTCGCATGGGCAAGGGCCTGCGCGCCCCTTCACCACGGCCTCGACGGCCTCGGACTGCGGCGTGAGGTATGAGATCACCGCCGGCACCGACAGCACGGCATCCACCTCCGCCAGCAGCCGCACCAGCTGCTGCTCTTCGTCCGTGGTATCGGCATCGGCTCCAACGGTGTTCCATTTGGGACAGCCCTGTGCCTTGAGGTAGTCGCGTTTTTGCACGTGGAAGGGCTGGGGCGGGTCCATGTTGTGGGATGCCTGCGGAAGCAGCGGACGTTCCTTGGTGGCGTCGAAGTGCCCCCCCCCCCCGTCCCAACCCAATCCAATCAAACGCCATCAACCCAATCCCACCCAACACAACCCAAAGCAAAGCAAAGCAAAGCAATGCAACCCAACCCAACCCAGTCCAATCCAATCCAACACAAATGCGATGCAACACAACCCAACTCGAATCAAACCCAAATGTAATGCACCCCAACTCAATTCAACGTACATCCAATGCAACCCAACCCAACATGCCCAATCGACATGCAACCCAATGTTGCCCACTTCATTTAAATAAGATCTGCAAACTTGCAATTGCCACGCACATCACTTGCTGTTCACTGGAGCTGCACTCCTGCTATGCACCTCTGCGTTGTCCCTTTTGATGGTGGTGGTGGTTGTGTCGGAGTCTGTATTATTGCTGAAAAGAATGAACAACCAGGTCTCTTGGAATTCTGCTTTCGTTCCCCTCTGTCGCTCCAAGGCACTACTGCACGAGGTTTGGGTAGCACACCAACACCTTTGGCTCGCTAGAGGGGGGTGGTGAGGATTTGGTGCACAGGTTACACCTGTGCCCCCCCATGACAGAAGGCATTTGTAGTGGTGGTCAAGGCTTTTTTTTTTTTGCTACGGGAGGTTAGGGGGGTGAAAGAGGACCCACACACCCACTTTCCGGAACCCACCCACCCACACATTGGCTTCTGAAAAGATGTACTAAGCCGCCGTCCTTGGGGAGCGTCCTTAACAAAAAATAGACCTACAGTCCAAGCAAAAATTACCAAATATCACCCAAAAAAAATATTAGCCCCCAAAAAATGACCAAAAATTAAGGTTGTTTTGGTAATTGTGGTTTCCCCCCGATTCCTGGGCCCCAAGATCTTTATCATTTGTTCCCCTGCAGGCCCCTGTTTCTTGTGCGGTCTGCTTTTGTCATGGATGGGCATGTTGTTCCGACTGTGGTGGTGGATGCGTACCAGGTGAGACCTGGTTTGTCAGCTCCCCGGCACAATTGGAAAGATGAGTACATCAAAACAATTACTGATTGGGCAAGGCAACATGGTTGCTGGGGCTTTGCAGCGACATCAAAGGGGTGATGAGAGGGAGCACAAGTTGGGGTACCACACAGTTTATGGCTGGCTACACAGTTTATGGCTGGCTGAAGTATTTCCAACAAAAAGGTGATTATTTTCACACGCAAAAACGAGGTCGCAAAAGGATTCTGTCTCAGACTGAGTGTGCAGAAGTTCAAGATGCCATCACCAAATTGAGAACGGAGCCAAATGCCGAGTCACTGACCGCAAACACTGATGCCTCCGTTGCTCGTGGTGTCGTCAGCCGCACTCATCCTTCCAATTTGGCCAAAAATGGGGGCGTCTTTGTCATGGGGGCAGAGTGGGGCCGGTATCACCTACATTCTGTGGACTGGGTGTCTCTCTTGCTCCGAATATGTGTGTGATGGCTGTTGGTTGGATCACACCACAACCATTTGCCCCGCCATTTAGTAAACACCATGTATGGTGCGACTCACATGGGTTTCCCGTTGCTTTGTGTTGCATCATGGCACGGAAGGATGACGTCCCCTTTGCTACAGTACCAAAATATTACCAAAAAAAATTAACCAAAAAATGGACATCTTTAGCTAATTTTGACCTTTGGTAATTTTTGCTTTACGTGTACCCACTCATGACATAGCCCCACGGGGGGCGGGGGGGAGGGGCAATTCTCAAGGACCCACCCACATACTCTGAACCCCCTCCCAAACGGTAGGGTATCTGCAGCGCTAAAAAAAAAAGCCATTGTCATGGTAGGATGATATTTCTGCAACCAGGCAAAAACAAGAAAACACAAATGCACGGTGCCTAGGCATCGGCTGCTCACAATTCTGATCGGGAACCATACATAATTTGTTCAATCATTTTTAAGAAGTGGCACAGATTTCGTCGCGCTAGAATTTGTAGATTCATATTTCCCCCCGCACGGAATATCCCCCCCCCCCCGCTATCACCTGC
>OZ038382.1:28614228-28634228 GCA_964036045.1 Eutreptiella sp. 'Long Island Sound 2002'
CATTCCATGACCATTTGGAGTACCTGCCTATACAAAACCCACTGAGTGGGAGGGGGTTGGGGTTGGGGGGGAAGGGGGGGGGTGCACATTGATCTGTTGACACCATTGCTCTCTACAATGGAGAGACTACGGCCCCGGCTCAATGTGCAAAGCGTGTTGCGATGTTGCGATAACCGCCCCCCATTCAAAAGTACGGTTCACAAAGGGTACAAATTCCCCCGTTCCATGACAATTACCCCAATTGCGCGCAGGCGCCGCAGGATTAGCGTCCCCACTGGCGGCTGCCGGTTACCCGCCGGCCCAAAGAGCCGTCCTTTGGCGCTGTAGAACAACAAGTGCATTCGACTTGGACCTGCGAGCACCCCTTCCCGCCCCCCCCCCCCCCCCCGCCCCCCCTGGGCCTACCTCCTGCGCCACCGTCTGGTCGTGGTTGGCCATCTCCTGATTCTTGCGCTGCGCCTCGTCGAACAGGCGATCGAAGACCTTGCCATCGGGCCCCTCTTTGCTTTGGGGGCTGGAACAGCGGGGCACGGCAGGGACCGGGGCACCGATGGGGCACAAACAGCAGTCGGTAGAGAGGGATGGAGGCAGGGATGTGCTCATCCACAAGGGGGGGGGGGGGTTATGGCGGACCCACCTCCCCAAGGCCAAACCACCCCCCACCAGACCTGCCACCAGCGTCTGCCGGCTCAGACATGATCAGGTGGAGCAGGGTCCTACTGAGCCACACGCTGGACGCAGCACGTTCCTACTGAGTTCTGGTGGTGCGGGGGGCGGGTATTACTGAGTGGCCTTTGATGCGGGGCCAAATCCTACTGAGAACCGGTTTCCCTGCGAGACGCTAGTGGCATGTCTGCCCCCCAACCAAAACCAAAAAAATTTCCTCCGGGGAAAAATGAATTGTTGAATCGAGATCCAAATATGACAGGCCCAATTTAGGTACACAACTTTTTTTTGCCCTCATGCCCCCCCCGCCCATCCCCCCCCCCCGTCCCATAGGCCGAACACTAAGCACAGCCCTGGATGGGGGGATGTGCTTGAAGAAGGGGGGGGGGGTTGGCACAAGGCCTCGGTATTGGATTGTTTGCCTTTGGCGGTGCCTATTGGCCCCTCGCCACTGCACATTCTGACCCTCTGTGGGTCCGAACGTGTTTTGGTTGTGTCAACGGAGCCCCCGGATGACTTGTCCTGTTTGACTACTCCGGGGGTCGGCCGTCCCGGAGACGTGCCGTTGACCAGGTGCATCCAGATGCACAGTCCGAATCCAAGTTGAAGAAGGGGGGGGAGGGGTCACCTGCGGTCACCTTCAGGGCGCTGGCCGCTCTGTTCCAACTGCTTTGAACCGCCCCCGACTACCCTTCGACCGCTGTGTAACCGCCAGTGCCAACGACCGCTTTTTGGGGCTGCCATGGAGACCACCCTCCAGCCCCCCCCCCCCCCCCCGCTAAGACAGGGGGCATGCTGATGCGGTAGCGGCCGCGAAACGCAGCAAAGCAAATCATGGCAACACATCATTTGGGGGCGTTATCAGGGCTGGAGAGGGGCTTGGGGGCGAAGGGGGAGGGGAGGCCGGGGGTTACCCCGCCTCTGTAAAGGGACTTGACTTGTACACCATCGCCCCAGGTCCGAAGCGGGAAGACTCCAGGTACAGAGGGCGGCCTTGTGGGACCAATGATCCGCTGTGTCACGGTTGCGTGGGGTTGTGCCGGATTGGACTTTTCCAATGGGTTCGGCGCGGTTGGATTGGTTTTGTTGCCATATTTCATACCAACCAGACATGCCACTAGCGCCTGGCAGGGAAACTGCATCAAAGGCCACTCAGTAATACCCGCCCCCCACACCACCAGAACTCAGTAAGAACGTGCCGCATCCCGCGCTTGGCTCAGTAGGACCCCGCTCCATCTGATCATGTCTGAGCTGGCAGACGCAAGTCCCAGTCAATTGAGCCCCTGGCCTGGGACCCCGTTCCCACTTATGGGGGTTCTTTTGAGCCCCCCCCCCCCCCCCCGGACCCCACCCCCCCCCTCGCAATCGAAATCCAGCACACCTTGGGTTGGGTTGGATGGGGTTGGAATGAATTGATCTGGTTCAGATTGGGCGGGATTCGGTGGGATTGCTTTGGGTTGTGATGGGACTGGATGGGACTAGGCAGGGATGGATACAGTTTGGGGGGGGGCTGGGGGGCGGCGATGACGAACTGACGATGACGAAATCCGGCCGGCCAATTTTGTCCATTTTTGACCTTTGAAAAGGTACTTTTGCCCCCCCCCCCCCCCCCGCATACATCTTTGCGTTCCGCACATTTGGCTAACCAATTTGGTGGGCCTCATGACATTTTTTGAAAGAAAAGTTTATTTCGAAAATTTGGACCACTTTTAGCCCCTCGGAACTCAGAAAAAAAATCGGTGGCTTCGGCGCCAACGTTCACCGTTTACCACAGGGGGGACAACAGAGTTTCGCAAGGGTCATTTTGTCCTCTCAGGCCCCTCAGAGCGCCCCCCCCCCCAAAAAAAAATCGGTGACTGTTACATCGCAGGGACTGGGACTGGGCAGAGTTGCACCGGGATGGGGTTGGTGGACGTGGTGTGGTGGGGTTTGGTGGGGTGGGGGTGGGTTTGGGTTGGCCTTTGTTGGATCAGATATCTTGCATTGGCTTGCACAGGGCCGGGCTGGGCTGGGGCTGGGGACGATTGGTGGGGCTGGATCGGATTGGGTTGGCTCATAGGGCGGTCCATCGGGTGCGGTGGGATGGGATTGGGTTGGGTGGCGTTGGCTCGGATTGAGTTGGGGTGGGCTGGGGGGGGGGGGGCGCGGGGCAGTGCATTGCATCCCCCCCAAATCCCCTGGCCAGAACAGTCTGGCAGTGGGCTGTGGGTGCCTTCACGTGGGGGCTCACTGGACAAACCAAACTCAAAAACAACCTAAAAACCCCCCCAGAGAGGCGCACGTGCAGGGGCAAGGGGGGGGGGGTCCAGCCCGCCCCCTCCCCCCCCCGCAAGTGGTGCTGAGTTTTTGGAGCCGGAGAAGAAAAATTTTGGTCTAAAATAGGCGCCAGAGAGAAGTTTGGATTTGCCAAAGGCCCGGAAGAAAATTTGGCCCAATCTTTTAAGGGGCGGGGGGGGGGTGGTGCCGAAAACCCCCCCCCCCCCCGGGGCAGGGGAGCGGGGCAGGGGCGGGCAAGTGCAGATGCATTGGCCGGGGCCCGGGGGGAACACACGTGTTCGTATGGGGCATGAAGGTGATCTGCGCCTTGGCCATCAGCTCCGGGAAGGGGTCCCGGTCCTGCGCCTTCATGTGCTGCATGGCCATGTGGTACAGCCGCTGGTGGACGTCCGTCTGGGCGTCCATGGAGCGCGGGCCTCCCTCCCTGGGAACAGCGGAGGCACTGGCAGGGGGGGCTCCGCAGGGATGTATTAGAAGGGGATGGGGGGGGGGGTGGGTCCAAGGGGGTGTGGTGGGTGGGTGGGGCTGTGCCCCCCCCCCCCCCCCCCCTCAGGAGACCCTGAGTTGTTAGAGGCGCCGAAGGCGCCGAAGAAATTTTTTGGCCTCAACTGACTTGCGCCGAAGGCGCCAGAGAAAATTTTTGATTGGCTGAAGGGCCGGAGAAAAATTTGCCCAATCACTTAAGAGGGGGGGGGTGGGGTGGGGTGGGGTGGGTGGGTCCCAGGGGGGGGGGGGGGTCAGACCCCAGGAGATGCTGAGTTGTTAAGCAAAATTCTGCGGGGGGGGGGGGGGGGGCTGGGACCCCCCTCCTCCCAGGGTCCCCCTATGGTCCCTGCCAAAGGCAGGTCGAACTCTTTGAAGCGTAAATCCTCTTGGCACCGAAGGCGGCAACGCAAAAATTTGGCTGTCAGCCTCAAACATTGGAAGGGGAGGAGGGGGGGGGCGGGTTCCCCCCCCTCCTCCGCTGGTGCACGGCCGTTCCAATACATCCCTGGGACTCCCGCCCCTTGACCCCAAAACGTCGCTTGCCCCGGCAAACCGCCGCCGGCCGGGCCGCGCCGGGGCACTGTGTAGCCCCGGGGCGCGCCGCATTTTGTTGTGCAATTCCGTTGTGGCGCCGCCTCCGCTTGGGATGAAGGGGCGGGGGGTCGGCAGGAGGGGCTGGCAGGAATGGAGGGGGCAGAGGGGGGGCCAGAGAGGGCCAGAGGGGACGCTGATCCTGCGGCACCGGCGGCGCGCCGTTTGGGTCGTCACGGAACACAGGAAATCTTTTCTTTGCTGAACCGCCCCTTTGAATGGGGGATGCATCAGAAGGGAAGGGACCTCAGAGGCGGCCCCGAGGCCGTTAGGCAGGCGGTTGGAGGAGGTTGCCAAAGCGGTTGGGGGCGGTTACTGTCGGTTACAAATGCCATTGAAGCTGGCACTTGGCGTCAGGGGGACAGTGGCTGGGCATAGGCTGGGCGCCCTGGAGGGGGGGGGGGGGGTTCCCTCACCCCTTCCAATGCATCCCTGGGGAAGGGGCAGGGGGCTCATCTGCACATGCATTCCACATCAGCCCAACGCTACGCCCGCCTGGCCAGGGCCCCAAACACCCCCCCTCCCCCCCCGGGGCCCTTCAGCAATGGCCTGATTCCGAAGGGCGGCGCAATCCCCCGCCCAAACTTTCCCCGTACCCCCCCCCCCGTACATGTCCTCAACATTGCGTCCCAGGGGGCCTTCCCAGCGACCGTGGCCTCCGCGTTTGCCTGCCCCACAACGTGGGCGACTGCGGGCCCCGCGCACAGTGGGCGCACAGCGCACGCGCGACGCCCCCCCTCCGTTTCCCGCGGGACGTCCCGTTGCGGTGCGGTGCTGCCGCGTCGCAGACTGGGGGCCTTGTGTGCCCCCCCGGCGTTGCGTCATCCCTCGTCCCGTGACTTCCCCGGCCGACCCACCCCCCCTCCCACATCAGAAAAATTGTCCTCCGGCAAAAAGTGAAATTTATCAAAGGGACCGGAAATTTGAGGCCAATTTCACGTACACAGACTTCGTTTTGGCCTCTGACGCCCCCCCCCCCCCCCGCTATTGCTGAAGGCTTCTCCTTCAGCAACAGCCTGTTGGGGATCCCTTGCACTGCGCTGCGGTCACCCCTAAACTTCGCCGCCTTCCTTCAAGACCAAAACTTTCCCACGAGATTATCCGCCCACGAACCCCCCCCCCCCTCTGTAGGCGGACCGGGGCTGTCCCCAGTGCCAAGAAAACACCTGCCGGACCGTGGGATACTGGGGGAAAACAAAATTTACGACGGGGAGAACAATTTGGTCGGGCCGTTTTTGGTACACAAACTTTTGGGTCCCAGACCCCCCCTCCCCCCCGTTCTAATACTTCCCTGGCCCCCCTCCATCCCCCTCCCTCGCACGCTCTCCGTCGGACCCCCCCCCCCCCCCCCTGTGTGACACTCCGTCGGGTTGTTGCTCCTTTACGGGGCCCTGGACAGTCACCCGTTCTTCCCTTCGCATGTTGCGTCGGGTCGCTGCGTTCTGACGGCCGCTGCGGCCGGTGCTCCTGCTGGTGTCGTTTCCGTGTTCGCGGAGCCCAGTCGTTGGTGTGCCGGGGCCGTGTCCCTCCCCCCCCCCTCCCCCCCCACTTCGAATGCTTCGCTGGGGTGGGTGGGGGGGGGGGCGGGGGATAAAGAAGAACGGCTCATCACCCGAGACGCCTACTTGACGCACCGACGATCGTCCTGAACGTTCAGGACGATCGCCCTGGACACGGGCTGAACGTCGCCGGTGTTGGCCCCCGGCTGGACAAGGGCTCATCTTTCCACCTCCAAAATGGGATCACCGCAGGGCACCGCGGCGCGAGAGAGGACGGCCCTGAGGCAGACCGCCCGGTGGATCGAGGCGTGCTCCGATGTCGTCGGCATTGCTGCCGTCCCCCTGGCCCCCACCTCCGGACGGGACGCCGCACCTGTCGATCTTTGGATTGAAGTAGCAATGCCCCGTGATGAGCTGCGTGTGCATCTCTTGGATGGCGGGGTCGATGGGGCCGATGCGGCGGCGCTCCAGTGAAGTCCGCACCGCGTCCTCGTACAAGCGCTCGTGCCAACCGACGGACGAGGCATTGCCAACGGCGGCCGACGGCCCCCCGCCGCCCCTGTACAACGAACGAGGCGGGACGTCGCGTCGTAGAGGGGCGCGCATGCGGCAGCTCCGGTGGCAGACGTGGGGGGGCCAAAGGGGGCCCCAGGCGCCCGGTCCGCTCCTCCCCAATGCCACCGACCTCCCAAACAAACTCCGAGGGATTTGAAAGAGCTGGACTTTTCGGGATCTTTGGGGCGGAGTGGCGCACCGACAAAATCATTGGCGACATTGTCTGCCCCCAAGACACTCGTAGCCCGATCCCGGGCGTCCCCCCCCGAGCTCCCGCACCACAACCCTGACATTCGTCCTCGCTCAAGCTCCAGCTCAGGCTCGAGCGCTACCTCTCAGTGCTGCTGTACCTCTTGCTCTTGAGGCAGATGCGGCTCTCGCTCCAGCGGGGGCAACAGCACTGGCCCTAGTCTTTTTCAACTTTTTATGCTGTTAAAGACCGCCGCGAGGGAAAGCAGTGGGCTGTGCTGTCCTGCCGTGGACAACGATGGTGAAGCCACGCGGTGTTTTGATTCCGGTTGCCAGGGCTAAAGGGAATGGCAGCGCGAGACTCACACGGCACTGCTGCAGCCACACGAGAAGGGGACTGAGATACGGAGCTGCAGCAGGAGCCCGGGTCAGGGCTTGAGCGAGAGGGTGCAGCTCCACAACCGGAGCGCGAGGGACAGCGAGAGTGAGGGCTAGGGCCGCAGCCGGGGGCAGTACAGCCCAAGCGACAGTTGTACAAAGGCGAGGGTGAGAGCCACAGCTGGCGCTAGAGCAAAGGTCAGAGCTGGGGCCGCAGCTATCGCTAGAGCCAGTGGAGTTGGAGCTGGGGCGGACGCCGGAATCAAAGCGTGAGTCATCATGTGTGAGGTAACCGAAAGCGGCAGGAGGCAGAAGGCGAACCGTCAGCGGCGGGAGGGTAACCGACGGCAGTTGAAGGGTAACCGACGGCGTCCGGAAAGGCACAGGGCGGTCCCTGAGGGTCCGGGCTTTGTCTTTCGCTTGTTTGCTACAGAGCGACCCCTTTTGTTGATCAGATGCCCCCAACACGCCCTTTGGGGGTGCGGACTTTGCCCCTGACCGACTCTTGGGGCTTCGCGTGAGGCAGCGTTCCAGAAAAGAGGACAGGGGGAGAGCACCAGTTGATCTCCGGTGCAAACGACAGGTACTCCTCCATCTGCACCTCTTTTTTGTACCGCGCGGCCTTGAGAATCTCGCGCCTCCTCCGGTCGTCCTCGTGCAATCTGCAGCGGATGGCGGGCGGGGGGGCGGGCGACGGCGGGCGGAGGGCAGCGCATCGTGGGCGCAAGAGTCCATCAGAGTCTGGTACGCCCACGCCAAGGTGCGTGCCGCGTTGCTGAAGGCCCGCCTGTGCCCGAACAGCACGATGGCATGGGTGTTGCAGGAGCTGTGCCTGCACCAGCAGGCGGAGAGAGAGGGAGTGCAGCGGGAACTTTTGGGCTGATAGCACTCGCCTGGTGGGTGGCCTGCAGGTTTCCCCTACTCCCCTCTTTCCGCCGACATCCACACGGGCAACGGGTGGCTCTCGGAGGCAGCCCTTCGGAGTGGCGGGGGCACTGCACACCGAATCCAATACGGGCCCGCCGCCGTGTACTTGGGCTTCGGGGCGTCCGCTGCGGGCACAAGCTCCTTCTCGGGCTCGTCGCCGGACGCTCTGACGTAGTCGCGCCGGGCCTTCTGCAGTTCTTCCCATGGCAACTGCGCAGGGGGACGGAGCAGGGGCTGGAGGACCGCGAGGGTCCGCTCTCCCCTCACTTCCCCTGCACCGCCACTCCCTCTCGGGGAAGGCCTGTACGGTGGCTGGGGCACAGAACAAATATCCCAGAAATGACCGGTGGGCCAGGCACGGGGCGGGCCACTTCTTGCGTTGAGACGCGACGCCCCCCCCCCCCCAGAGCGACCCCCCCCCCCCGAAATAGCAGATCGGGGGCCGGGGAGGCATCGCGTCTGGAAACGGAGGAGCCCCACCCTCCCCCTCCCCGTGGGGCCAGTGAAACATGCCGTCAGCCGGGCAAAAAGGCTGTTGGGTAGGCACGCTTCTCTTTTGGTGGGCGTCCAGGGGGCACCCCACCAGCCCGCCAACAGCGAGGGAGCGAGGGAGAGCGCGACAGTAATGGAACGCTGGGGGGCGGGCGTTCAACTGGGCGGAGGGGGTCGATACAGCCCTCTGCCTAGACCGCCCTCCAAAAAAAAAAAAACAAAGCTCAATTGACCCCCCCCCAACACAAAATCCTACCGAGACTGACCCCCCGGGCCCCGGAGGTGACCCAGACCTAAAATTCGGCAAAAAAAAAATGAAAATGGGATTTTTGGAATCAGCACATCGAGGGGGTCCGTACTTGAAAAGAGAAAGAGAGGAACGGAGCCACAGTAGAGCGCCTCCGGCCCATACCTCGCACTGCCCCTCTCACACACTCGCACTGCCCCCCCCCCCCCCCCGGGAAGAAGCCTGGGCTATTGCACGTGTGCACAACAGGCGATCAGCACAATGCGCAGGAAGAAGATGGCTCGCCAGTGGCCCATAAGACCAGAGGCACCATTCTGTTACAAAGAGCGCAACGCGAAGATGACCTGTGGGTAGGACACCCACAAGTGAACAGCCGCCCTGCAGCGGTCCACCACAAGCAGCCGTGGCCAAGCAGGGACTCCCCCCCCACCTCCGTTGACACATGTTTGGACCCACAGAGGGTCGGAATGTGCAGTGGCGAGAAGCTTATGGGCGCCGCCAAAGGCAAACAAACCAACACCATGGCCTTGTGCCAACCCCGCCCCCCCCGCCCAGCCCCTCCCTGTCACAGCCCCTGCCCGGGAGCGGACTTCACGGCACGGGGGCAGTGGTGCAGACACCTGATCCGTCCACGCCGAAAGAGCAGTGCACAGCCACGGATTGTTGCGCTTGAGGATGTATGACTGAGAGACGGGGACAGTCAAAAGCACCTGAACCCACCCCATGCCCAGCCCTCTGCCATTGCCCGGGTCACGCACTGTGCCAGTGCGCGTCTGAGCCCAAGCCCAGACCAAGCCTGGGCTGACGCCGAGCATGTGACATTGCACGCACCCCCACAGCCCTCATACAAAGCAGAGCCTGCGTCGTAAACCCCCGCCCCCTTTATTATCTCGCATCAAAATGATATCATGCCTTTGATTGAAAAGTGAGACCTACAACACCCGTGTGATATCCCACTTTTGCAACTTTAATGTGATGTCACAACGTGTCATCTCAACCCAAAATGGCCAACTTTTGGGGAAGCCTTACACAGAAACCAGGTGTCCAACTTTGAGCAACCAATCATGGCCGGAAAACGGGTCTCAACCCATCATCTTATTAATCATCAAAGGCTTATTATTGCAGTCTATTCTATTGTGTGCTGTTTTGGGGGTTGGTTCCCCGTTCCATTACATTCTGTGTCCTCGAACTAGGTGAATGAACGCACTTTTACACCCTGTCCTGCTGGAATAGGGGCAAAATACAGATGATCACATAATATCGTATGTGTGATAATGAAGGGGGGAGGGATTTATCAAGCATCGATACGTGCCCCAGCCGTATGGGGCCTCCCTGCACGTCCCTGTTTTGCATGCCCCACACGGTGTCCCATCTGCTTTCTCAAAGAAGTCTGATGTACGTGGCTGCGGGCACTCATCGATCCTGCACCTCCCGCACCACGCCCGCCACCTCCTCCCAGTCGTCCACTCTGCCCCCCTTTGCCTTCCTGGCTGGGCCTCCACATTGCCACTCGCTTTTCTGCGTGCCTCATCGCCACTGCGGTGGGGCAATTCTTGTGCCTTGTCTCTCTCATCACACGCCAATGCAACTTCTAGCCACCCGTCGCGGGCCTTTGAATGTGGCCTTGCTTCAGGCGGTATCGGAGAGGGGCTCAGGGCTGGGGAAAATGCGCCAGGGTTGGGGGTCACTCGAGCCCGCCCCCCCTCCCCCCAAACGGGGTCCTGTGACTGAGCAGTGCGACTCCTGAACAAGGAAAACCTGATGCAGAGCCCCGGGCGTCTGCGATCATCAGTCGTTTCCTCTCTCCCCCCTCCCCACATGGGTCTGCGAAAAAGGAGGCTACGAAAGCCATTGAGATCTCGCAAACCACGCAAAAGAAAGGAGGCTTGCCCCTTGGGGCTCAGACCTACCGCCGTCACCTCCCACTTGTGAAGATGCGAAGTGAGCCATAGCTGCCGGCCGGCCCGCTCAATTTTAATGAGGGTAAGACAAAAAAGCCTGTATTTCTACCAGTGGCACTGCTCAGTCACGGGGACCCTCTTTCTCGTCCCCCTTTTTTGCCCCCCCCCCCCCCCTCTCCACGGCACGAACACACACAGGCGCGCACGCACACACAAACACCACATCACCCCACTCCGCCCCGCCCCGCCCCGCCCCGCCCCACTCCGCTCAACCCCACCCCACCCCACCCTGCCCCGCTCCAACCCACCCCACAGCACCCCACACCACACCACACCACCACACCCCACCCTGCCCCGCCCCACACCACCCCACATCACACATCAACGCATGCCCGAGGCACAGAAGATTCTGCTTCTGACAGTGCACAATGTGTAGGAGCCCTGCCACGCGGTACGCGATAAGCAGGCAACGAGCCAACACATGACCCATGCGTGCACACGTATACACAAACACAGACATGCGACACCGACACACAGAAACACACGAACGCATGCAAAGACACACCGACACACACTCATGCACAAAGACAACCACACGCACCGACACACACAAATGACACAGACCCCCCCACACACAAAAACACCATTTACTGCACCCACTCGCTCACCCTCCCACTCAATTAAGTGCACCAGGTCCTCAGCAAAGTCTCTTCGGGCACACCTTCACAGCTGCGCTGCGATACTCCCCGCAGTAGTATGTGTTGGTACCGCACGTTTCGGAGGGGGTGAAGAATGGGGCCGGGAAGATCAGGCGGGGCTCCCGGCTGTCAGCCGCGGCGTACGAGCCCCGGGCCATGTAGCCGGACCTGCGGGAAGGGGAAGGAGGGGGTCTGAGAAATGCGATCTATGGAAGCACCCGCTTCGGTCGTCGATGAAGTTTTCGGGGAGGACAAACAAAATTGTCAAGGGAAAAGGGATCTCCACGTCCGTTGTGAGAGCTGAGGCTGAAGCCATCCATTTCAGACACGGCTTGGAGGGAGGAGTTTGGAAAGGCACCGGGATGCCCTGTGCCCGGTGCTAGAAGTGCCGGTTCCCCGCTGGCAGCAAGCCCCCAAAAGCTGGACGCCCCTGCCCATCCACGGCGATAATCGGAGGCCGCGAGGCCAAGACCACCCGGGAGGGGAGTGACAGGTGTACCCCGACCGAGGGCACAGGATGAGGGGGGCGGGCTCACTGGGGGACGCCGGCCTCAAATAGTCAGGTTGCAATGTCCGCGTCAGGCTCTGGACGTGCCTGCCCCACGGCTGTCATCGCCTTCTGTCCATCATGCCAATGTACGGCGCTTTCGCGGTGCGATTTGTGATCACACGTTCAGCCCTCGTCCCAGCTTCCGCTAACTGTACTGGTGCTCCGGCCTCGACTGGGTTTTCAGAATCGAACCGCCAGCGTTTGATTTGGAATCGACGGAGAGCGCCGGGGGGGGGGGGGGGATAAGGTGATTTGACCAAGTGATGAGCTGAGGCCACGCCATCAAACGATGAGAAGGCGCAAGGGTTTAGAGAGACCATGGTTCTTTATAGTTCAAATGTGACGACAGCCCCTCCGTATCGAACCCCTGAGCAATGGCGGGGCTCCTGGGCTCTATCTCTGGGTAGGCCCCAGTCTGGCCAACCGGTGGAGCCCCACACCTGAGGACCGGGGGGTATTCACGCTGGAATGGGGCTGGGCTGCAAAGTTTGGGGCAATCTTCAATGACCCTGGGTGGCCTTGGGCCAGGCCTGGGCCACCGGACGGTGACATGAGGAACCCAAGGGAAGCCATAGAGCACCAACTAGGCCCTCCTAGTTGCCCATTGGCATCTAGAAAGGGTTTGTCTGGGCCGTTGTAAGGGGGGTCCTTTAGGAACTAGATTTTTTTTGTTGAGGCCCGCCCTTAAGGACCGCCCCAAGGGACCACCAACTGCCAACCACCAACCGCCACCAACCACCAGTCGCCAACCGCCAACCGCTACACGCGGTCTTCTTGCAAAAGTGCCGTTCAGGAACACTTTTTTTCTCCTCTTAAGGACCCCCCTGGCTGTTGTGCGCCATGGCAGGCAAACTTGGTTGTCCAGATCAAGCATGAAAACCAGCCTTTTTTTTTGCTTGTCATAGGGGGGAAAGCACGGGAGGCGGGTCCAGACCAATGCGCAGCGGCCGCAACAGTCTCTTAAACTTTCGACCACCCCCCACCCTCCCCCACCCCACGTGCGCACACCGGAAGTACCAACCGGCATACCTGCTCAACCTGCATGGCAACACACCCGCCCCCCAGCCCCCAAAAAGGTTGTCATTTTGGGGGGGGGGGGGGGGCAGGTCGGTCCTGACCAAAACTTCATAGGGGGGGAGGACGCTGTTGTTGAATGAACTGAGGATTTTGCAAACTCCGAATTTCCCCCGTTGGGCCCAAAACGGGAGGCATGTGGCATTGCCCATGTACGCAGGCCCACATGGTTTGGATCTGACAAACGTATGCGAACTCGGGTCAGCCGGGAAGCGTTCGACCCAAAGACTTGCCCCCGATTTCCAGGCTCCCAATCAAGACGGAAAAAGCACTCCCCTCCCCCCCTGCCTCTCCCCAAAAGCCACGGGCCAACATCCCCGCAAAATGCCCCCACGACCAACATCCCCCCAAAATGCCCCAACGGGCTCTTTCTTAGGGCCGGGGTGATCTCACACCTAAAATCGCACCGCTGGTGATGCACTTTACCGAAGGGAGCCTCAACTTGAGGCACCAACACCCACCCACGCAGCCCCGGGGCGGTGCCACCCTCACCAATCAATGGCCCCGTGGGGCCCTACAAACCCAGGACCGAGATGGGAGCGCCCCACGGACAGGCAACATACTGGGCGGACTGGCTGCGGGTCATCGTGGCGGTCAGCCTGGAAGCGGGGCAGGGCATTCTGGCATACGGATCGGCCCCGTCAGGGCAGGGCAGGGCATTGCACTTCAGAGAGGGGGCGTTGCAGGGCACGGCCAGCGCGGGTTGGGGCAGAGCAGGGCATTGCACTGGGAGCGTGGGGGCAGGGCGATACGTAATGCCGACCGTCCGCGATCAGACGTGCGAAGGGCCTCGATCATGTGCCCTCCGCCCACCCCCTGTGCCCTCCTCCCACCCTCTGTCAGCCCATTGGCGATGGTCTGGCCTCATGTGCTCGTCGCTCAGGTCTCTCCGCCCTCGCCTCCGGGGGCAACGAAGTGCGCATGTTCTGGTGCCCCCCCTTTGGGCTTGTCTCAGCTTCACCAAAGGGTTCAGCCCATGAATCGCGGCGCCTCGTGTTGCGAATGGCACCACTTCGGAAGACGGCCCTGACCCTCCGGAGCACGCGGACACCGACCGCCTTCGCGGGGGTAGGGCAGGGCCCAGGGGCAGGCAGGCGCATACGTGGCATCGAAGTCGGCGGTCAAGGCCAGGCGCACCTCCCCTCCGTCCTGCACGGCGCCGTCCGCCAGTTTATAGAACAGCGGGAACCAGGAGTCCACCTTCCCGTCCACCAGGTCCCGCTTCAGGCTCTCGTCCAGCGGGATGATGCAGTCCCCGAGCAGCGGGGCCCCGTCGCGGTCGCCGTCGTGAATGAGCACCAGGAGGCGACTGAACCGGCCAGCTGTGGGACGAGAGGGTCGGGGGTCTGAGGGTAGGGGTCTGCGAGGGTAAGGGCGACACCGTGAGTTGTGAGGTGCGGAGTGTGTGAGGTATGGGGGCTTGGGTGTCAGTGTGGGAGCTTTGAGTGTGACGGTGGGGGCTAGGGACCGGGAAAGGGTGAGATGGTGCGAGCCTGTGAGGGGACGGTGTCACGCTGTGAGGGCCAGAGGTCGGAGGGTGGGGTTGTGAGGGGCGGGGCATGTGCCAGGGTAAGGGCGGTGAGGCTGTGAGGAAGGAAGTTCTGTTTGCAGCTGATGGCCACCGCTGATGCGACCAGGCCTTGAAAAGGAGACATCATAGCCACCTTGTGACCCCTGGGTAGGGTTGAGCAACCGTTTCATGGTGCGCTGCCCGGCAGGCCTGCTGGGCGCAGTTCAAGCGAAACGCAAACTGCTAGCCAACTGCAAAGAGCCGACGTGGTACATTAGGTCTCAGCGCGGGACCTCCCCTTCCAGTTCTACGCCTACACTGTCCATCATTGGCTCCGCGTGCAGGTATGGCGGACTACGTGAGACAGCGGATTTTTGAGGTGGCCCTAATTCAGAGACACCCCCTCGGCTTGGACATCGCTCCTGAGGAGGCCACGGACGACATCTGCAACCATCAAGAGCACCATCCCGGAGGGGGGTTTCTACCGCAGCCTAAGGCGGGGCTTAAAAGGGGAGGCAAGCCCCCCCCCCCTACGGTCGCAACGGCGCCCCTTAGAGCCGATGGGGAGGGTCCGTTTTCCAAAGATACAGTCCAATCTTTGCTGTGACCTCTTCACCCTCCGGGGAGAGCCGGGGAAGAGAGGGTAAGAGGGGCCTGTGAGAGTCGAGCCAGGGTGTAATGGGGGAAATGGGCTGTGGGGAAGAAGGGGGCGGTGGAGTGAGAAACCTGGGGAATGGGGTACGGAGAACAGTCGGAGTGTGGGTGGGGTAAGGTACCGCTGCAGTGTAGCACACGCACCAACAAGCGGTAGGCACAACACTGCGCAAGGCGACAGGGAGGGAGGGTGCAGATTGTGGGGTCCTTTTGCGTCAACCTCCTCCCTGCTGCTTGCCACTTCCCCTGCAATGGGGAGTGGAGCAAAGGTAGGCGGGGCAAAGCATGACATCCTGACCACAATCGGGCGGGGGGGGGGGGGGTGGCAGCCCCGCTCCGTCGTGCAGAGAGCAGAGGTCTTGACTCTGCAACTTCCGACACAAGGACTGAAAGGCGGAGCCAGCCCACCCTCCCCAGTGTGATGGTGCCTCCGGGCAATCCCCTTGAAGGATCGTTGCGGGCAAAATTGGGGATCCTGTGAATTGAGCACCTTCTCAGGGGCCCCTGTCGGCCGCTCCCCGGCATTGAAAACCTGCCCACCCCAGGGGCACCCGTGGGGGATTTTCGTCGTGTGTGTTTGGGTGTCTGCCAAGGGAATCCCAAAATTTGACGGCAACAACACCGACCATTGCTCTGACGTATTTCTAAAGTGCAAAGTAGGACACGGTTCCAGAAGTTGCAGAAACAACACCTATTGTTGCTCTGACACCGGCGTTGCTCTCAAAGGGGTGGGGGGGGGGGGTTACAAGCACAGTCCCAACCCTCGACAACACGTCCACAATGTCAGGGGCACGACAGGCCGCTCCCATGTTGACTGCATATGTTGGCTTTGCACAACAAGTGTAGCCCCAGAGGCCACCGTACTTCTGGCGATACGCCCAGACTAAGCAGATAAAGCCAGGTGTTGTTTCCGCACATCTTGGACCCTCGGATGTTATGGTTCCCCCTTTTCACAGGCAAATAGATCGGTGAATTCACTGCTGCCGTTGCATGATTCCTGCCTGGGGATCGGGTTGCTTGCTTTGCGGCCCATGTACGCCGTCCAAGGTGTCTAGTTGTCATGCATGCCCTCTGCAGGCGTGTCAGGGTTGCACGTAAAGAACAGCCTTTGTCTTGACCGTACATGCTGGGTCCCATCCCTCCCTACCCCGGAGTATTGCAAGATGCTTCCACTGGGGTTTTTTTTTTTTTGCAGCAGCAGCAGCAATTTGCCGACATCGGCAACTTCCCTTCTCAAGAAAGTAACAGAGTGACAGGAAACGCCCAAACAGGCCTGTTTGGGAACCCAACCCAACCAGGGTTTCAGGGCTCCTTGACTGCCCCACACAACAGCTCTGCGCGCACTAACATCATGCAGCCTTCTCCGTCCGTCAGGGCATCACCCTCCATTCCCCAGTTTGCTGGCAGTGTCCCTGCCCAAACGCAGGAAAGCATGGGTGTCGACCTGGCACAACCACCATGTGCTCTCTGCCTGCACCCCTAGGCCCCACTGCCACACCCTCACACTTACCACTGGCCTTACACAGGCCCCACACCTGGACACCAAGACCCAAGTGGTTTCAGACACGAAGAAAATTGAAGGTGATATTTTTGAAACCAGCACATCAAAAGGGGTTCAATCAGATACTGGTTGGCTTGGTGGAAGGTGGATCCGCATTGTTCTGCCAAAAAAAAAAAGAACCTGGACTACGTTGTACCAACCACCATCCATCCCTTCCAGGTCCTTTTTGCATGAGTGCTAAACCTTTCTCCTGTCGGGAAGCGAAGGCGCTAAGATGCTGCCCACTCTCCTGTTTTGTCATTGAATGCGGCCTGTGCCGAGGTCCTGTGTGTATCTCTGAGCTTGCCAACGGTTCTGGTTGGCCTCATTAGGCGTGGCACCGCTTGCCAACGGTTCTGGTTGGCCTCATTAGGCGTGGCACTGCTTGCCAACGGTTCTGGTTGGCCTCATTAGGCGTGGCACCGCTTGCCAACGGTTCTGGTTGGCCTCATTAGGAGTGGCACCGCAACGAGCGGAGGTGCAGTTCATTGGATAATGTCAAGGCCCCCCACAGGAACACACCCACCCTGTAAGGCTGTCCTCCCACACTGCCATATGATGTGGGACGATCTCGAGAAGCGTGCACCTGGAGGACCTATGCTGAGGTAAAAGCCGTGCACTGTTCCACAGTCGGACCCATGCACATGCCTAAGCATTGCTTGTGTTCGTCAGGGAGCCCATTGCCTTAGAATCACGCGCTTGAACGTGCGTGCAGGCATGTGCAGGCATGCAGATACAAGCAGCCAATTGGCAGACGGGGTTGTCTCGGCAGGAGCAGGGTGGTCCTTAAGAGGGAAAAAAAAAGTGTTCCTGAATGGCAGTTTTGCAAAAAGACCGCGTGTAGCTCATATATTCAACCATGGTTGGTGGCGATTGGCGGTTGGCAGTTGGCGACTGGCGTTTGGTGGCGGTTGGTGGTGGTTGGCGGTGGTTGGTGGTTGGTGATTGGTGGTTCGTGGCGGTTGGCAGTGGTTGGCGGTTGGCGGTTGGTCGCCGCTGGCAGTTGGCAGCGGTTGGCAGTTGGCGGTTGGCGGCGGTTGGTGGTTGGCGGTGGGTGGTCCCTTGGGGCGGTCCCTAAGGGCAGTCCTTAGCAAAAAAAAAAAAATCTAGTTCCCTAAGGACCCCCCTGGGCAAGAGCAATTGGTGTGTGATATGTTTGCCCTGTGGGTCTTTTCAATACCCCAAAGTTCTTTTCAATACCCCGAAATCAGGGGGAAACGCTTGCACGGTGTGAGCAGTGCAGGGATTCTTGGACAATCGCTGAACTTTTACGCAGAAGGCCCCAAAAGAAGCGGACCCGGAAAAAAGCAGCACATGAATATGGGTTGCTGCGGCGATACTATGGCTTGGGGTGCTTCTGGATTGTCGAGCTCCTCTTTAGTCCCTACGCTCTGGTTCCTGCTGTGCATTGCGTTGTGGGCAGCCCCCCCTGTGATGCATACACAATCTTTGCACCGTGCATGCGTAGTGTGTGCCGTTCCCTCTCTTGTGTGAACAATCCAGTGCACTGGCCTCTGGCATGTCTGCCTTTACATTGCCCGCGTGGCCGTTGGGGAGGTCTATCTTGTGAGGATTCTGCCAACATCGTCGTCCACATGCTGTTGACAGGCACCACAACACTGGGAAAAACAAAGGGGGGGGGGGCGGAGCAAGGGAACCGCTCATAAGGAACAGTGTCCATTGGTACTCTGTCCCAACGACCGCTTGCAATGATTGACCAACAGTTTGCATCGATGTTCCACTAGTGAGACATGCCTTCTCCCTCAGCACCAGGTTCTTGTGGCTGGCACTGCCTCTGCGTGGCATTGATTGCTTTTGTCTGCTGCCTTAACTTGACTTGGCATGGGGTGTCTGCGCCCAGGCCTCCAGAGCCTCGTTCCTTGTGGTGGTCTTCTCCGCGGTCCCCCTGGCTGTAGTTCGTTCCACTATGCAGTTGTGGTCAATACCGCTGCCTCGTGCGGAATGACACAAAACACCGCCCCCATCCATCCACCTATCAGCATGGCCCTGTGGGCAGGGGCAGAGCCGCTATCCAGAGGGTATCATATGCAGTACGGCCTTCGAGCTAGCGCTTGGCCGGACAATCGGGACAAGCCCCACCCTTTCTCAGGACAAGCGCGGACAAGCGTGACCATTATTGGGGACAAACAGGGACAAACAGCACAGTCTTGGGCCGTACCGCAGCACACACCTACACACAGCCACAACAACACCCCAGACGGAGAAAATGCACACACAAAAATACACACTTTACTGTTGTGGGGGACAAGCGGGCACAACCGTGGGAATGCTAATCCTGCGGCGCACAATTTGGGTAATTATCGTGGAGCAGGGGAAATTGTACCCTTTGTGAACCGTACGCTTGAATGGGGAGTGGTGATTGCAACATTTGTGTCCGTTTTGAGTATTGTGCCTCGCCATTGTGCCCGTTTTTGACCCACTTCCTTCACCCAAAATTGAGGAAATTCATGCGGTGCTACTTGCCCTAAAGCCAATTGCCCTTCCCCTGCAGGGCGCAGGAAGCACTCCCCGTCATTGGTTTCTGGGACAAGCGCGAGCTCCAAGGGGATGTTTCTGCACAGCGCGGGCACAGCGCGGGCACAGCGCTAAATAGTAATTCAACTTTCCCGTGACCACCGAAAAATCCACCCACCTCTGGGGAAGCACACATGCACATGGCAAAAACAGCAAAAATCCCCATGGGACGCCAGCCAAATGTCACGCACGACCCTCCAAGACCAAAGGCGGGCAAACAAATGTTCCACCCACCCATGCTCTATGATACCCATGAATATCATTTTAGGTCTTTTGCCGGACAGTCAATGCCTTGCAGCCAATGAAATGGGACGCGTGAATGCAATCTTCCCTTATATGCACCATCATGTACACCCACCTCAAACTCCCTGAAACATCCTTTGGTGCGTTGTGGCCCATAACTGTCCCATATCTTAACATCCGCACTCCTACCGGGTAAGACCGGGCATGTCCACACAATGTTAACCAAATTATCCACTGCCATGGTGCGCTTCCACAAAATAGCATACTGTTTGCACAGTGCACGGCGCGCCCCACAAATCTGATGCAGTACCATCCTAGGCAGCATCCCGCGAGGGCTGTTTCGCGTGGATGTGTCACATATGGTCCCATGCACAGCGTTTACTGTGGCCTGATCCCCATCAATCAATGCACTGCGCGCACGCCGAGTCAAATGCTCCTCTGTACCCACCCAGCCTCATGGGGGGGGGGGGCACACCCGCAGCTGTCCAAGGCTGACACCAAGTCTCCACATGTGCCTGGGTGCTTAGGGGGGGAGGGGGGGGCAGCAGCACGGCACGCAAGCCCACCACAGGCAGTGATATGATTCAGTCACGTGTTCAGAAACACGCAGCCAGTGTACGTGGGGTGGAAGTGGGTGAGTAGTGGCGGCATGGCCTGTGCCCCTGTGGGCCCCTTGCGTGTGCGATCATCCGCCGAATCAACACGTGACCCGTTGGTGACACCGCTGATGAAGGGGTGCCGAAACCATCCCTCCGGGAAGGCGCGCCTGCCCCGTGCGCGCCCTGTGGACACGCGGCAGCAAGCGTAATACTCCGGGTCAGAGTTCGGGGAGGGACTGGTCTGGCTTCGCGGATTGTATACCTCAGATTCGATCCGCGAATTCAAGGTAAGAAATGCACTCAGTAGGCTCCTTGGGCCTCTGCCTTGCAGGTGTGATGATCGTGCTTGTCGCCTGCGCACGGGGCGCGCACACAGCAGACATCCCCTC
>OZ038382.1:28639228-28656387 GCA_964036045.1 Eutreptiella sp. 'Long Island Sound 2002'
GACCAAACGAAGGGAAACGGTGGGTACACTTCATGTGCGGCTTGACTTCCCCGTGTCAACGAGCTCTTTGCGGCCCTCTAACTCCATGATATGTCCCGAAAACGGCCCAAAAAGGCCCCCAGAAGCTCCAAATGCCGACAGCCACAAACCAAGAATAGGCCATATTTTTGGCTACATGGCTCAAAACGCGATTCCGAGGGCACCTACTCCACCCGCAACCCCCCACTTTTTGTGGTTTCCACCCCTCAGAATTGCCCAAATAGATGCCTAGACCCCAATACCTAGGCCCACTAGGCTGCGGCAAGCTGCAAGCCCAAGCCCAAACAGGTGAGTGCCCAAATGGGTCAACAGGGTCCAGTAGGGGCAAAAAGATGACTTTTCTCAAAAATGATCCTAGACCATGTGTGATGCTAAAACAAGTGTTTTTGGACCGTTTTGAGCTTGTGGTGGCCCATGTTGGTCCTCCCAAAATCCCAAAATGCCTTGAAAATGGGCTGTTTTGGGACAAAAAATGGGTCAAAAATGGGTCAAAAACGCATTTTTCCAAACCTCATCCTGGACCATTTTGGGTGCACCAAGGGGTGAAACGAGCCCATTTTGAGCCCATTTTGGGGCATTGTGGACCCTCACAAGTCCAACAAAAGCCTTGAAAGTGGGCCTCGTGGTGATGGTGCAAGCTGATTTCACTTTGTCAAGAGCCATCAATGGGTGAATCATTCTTGATGTCCCTCACCAGTCATAGCTGATGTTCCCTCCCCCACCAGCTCGGTCCCAATATTCAGTCTTGATTAGGGGTAGGGTTAGGGTCACCGAGCTGGTGGAACCAGACTTGGTTTTATAACCCTTTTTAGTGTCTAGGGTGCACCTACCAGGTTTAGTAACAGCAGCAGCAAGCAGCAGCAAGCAGCAAGCAGCAAGCAGCAAGCAACAAGCAGCACGCGCGAAATGGGTAAAAATCAGAACTCCGTTGTGGTGCTTCGGATTCGACTGAAATTTTGGTGGATGATACCTATGGGTGTGAGGGACAACCACACAAAGTATGAGCCAGAAACTCAACTCTGGTGGCCGGGAACGGGTGTCGCAAGTGGCGGACCTCAGTTTCAAAAACTGCAGTTTCGGGTCAAAAACAGCCATTTTTTGGGCCAAAACAGCCCTAGAACCCATTCAAAACGACCAAACGAAGGGAAAATGTGGGTACACTCCATGTGCGGCTTGACTTTCCCATGTCAGCGAGCCCTTTGCGGCCCTCTAACTCCACTATATGTCCCGCAAACAGCCCAAGAAGGCCCCCAAAAGCCCCAAATTTTGTGCACATTGGCTGGCGACAGCCACAAACCAAGAACAGGCCATATCTTTGGCTACATGGCTCAAAACGCGATTCCGAGGGCACCTACTCCACCTGCAACCCCCTACCTTTTGTGGTTTCCACCCCTCAGAAGTGCCCAAACGGACGCCTAGACCCCCGTACCCAGGCCCACTAGGCTGCGGCAAGCTGCAAGCTCAAGCCCAAACAGGTGGGTGCCCAAATGGGTCAACAGGATCCAATAGGGGCAGAAAAATGACTCTTCTCAAAAATGATCCTAGACCATGTGTGATGCTAAAACAAGTGTTTTTGGGCAGTTTTGAGCTTGTGGTGGCCCATTTTGGTCCTCCGAAAATCCCAAAATGCCTTGAAGGTGCGCAGTTTTGGGACCAAAAATGGGTCAAAAATGGGTCAAAAACACATTTTTCCAAACCTCATCCTAGACCATTTGGGGTGCACAAACGGGTGAAATGAGCCCATTTTGATCCCATTTTGGGGCATTTTGGCCCCTCACAAGTCCACAAAAGCCTTGAAAGTGGGCCTAGTGGTGAAGGGGATCACTTGCAAGCTGATTCCACTTTGTCAATGGCCTTCAATGTGTGACTCATTGGTGTCCCTCACCATTCATATCTAATGTTCCTTCCCCCACCAGCTCGGTCCCACAATAGTCTTGATTAGGGTTGGGGTCACCGAGCTGGTGGAACCAGTCTTGGTTTTATAACCCTTTTTAGTGTCTAGGGTGCACCTACGGGGTTTAGCAGCAGCAGCAGCAAGCAGCACGCGCAAAATGGGGAAAAATCAGAACTCCGTCATGGTGCTTCGGATTCGGCTGAAATTTTGGTGGGTGATAACTATGGGTGTGAGGGACAACCACACAAAGTATGAGCCAGAAACTCAACGGTGGCGGCCGGGAACGGGTGTCGCAAGTGGCGGACCTCAGTTTCAAAAACTGCAGTTTAGGGCCAAAAACAGCCATTGTTGGGCCAAAAAAGCCGTGAAACACATTCAAAACGACCAAACGAAGGGAAACGGTGGGTACACTTCATGTGCGGCTTGACTTCCCCGTGTCAACGAGCTCTTTGCGGCCCTCTAACTCCATGATATGTCCCGAAAACGGCCCAAAAAGGCCCCCAGAAGCTCCAAATGCCGACAGCCACAAACCAAGAATAGGCCATATTTTTGGCTACATGGCTCAAAACGCGATTCCGAGGGCACCTACTCCACCCGAAACCCCCCACTTTTTGTGGTTTCCACCCCTCAGATTTGCCCAAACAGACGCCTAGACCCCAATACCTAGGCCCACTAGGCTGCGGCAAGCTGCAAGCCCAAGCCCAAACAGGTGGGTGCCCAAATGGGTCAACAGGGTCCAGTAGGGGCAAAAAGATGACTTTTCTCAAAAATGATCCTAGACCATGTGTGATGCTAAAACAAGTGTTTTTGGACCGTTTTGAGCTTGTGGTGGCTCATTTTGGTCCTCAGAAAATCCCAAAATGCCTTGAAAATGGGCTGTTTTGGGACCAAAAATGGGTCAAAAGTGGGTCAAAAACGCATTTTTCCAAACCTCATCCTGGACCATTTGGGGTGCACAAACGGGTAAAATGAGCCCATTTTGAGCCCATTTTGGGGCATTTTGGCCCTTAGAAGTTCAAAAAGACTTGAAAGTGGGCCTCGTGGTGATGGGGTTCACTTGCAAGCTGATTTCACTTTGTCAAGAGCCATCAATGTGTGAATCATTCTTGATGTCCCTCACCAGTCATAGCTGATGTTCCCTCCCCCACCAGCTCGGTCCCAATATTCAGTCTTGATTAGGGTCATGGGTAGGGTTAGGTGTAGGGTTAGGAGCAGGCTGAGGGTTGGGGTGGGTGTTGGAGTCAAGGTTGGGTTCAAGTATAGCGTTGGGGTGCTCCACCGCCTGGGCGGGGAGGGATGCTATGTTGGCAAGGGGAATGAAAAAAAAATTCGGGCGCCTTCGGCGCCACCATATGTATGGCCGGTAGCTATTGACCCTTGGTAACTAAGTGGGCCCGGAGGGCAGGGAGGGGGGGGGGGGGAGGGGGGGGAGTCGCGTACCCAAACCGAGGAGACGGCCCACCCGTGCGTGGAATACAGTCCGATACAGTCATTGGAGTTTGGCGTACACTTATCTGTATGTCTCGTATGGCGACAGGCATGGGCATCGGCACGGGTAGAAGCACAGGCATACGCCGGGCCAAGGCCACGTAGAGCCACGTAGGCCACACAGAGACGACCGCAGGCACAGCCCGGCATGGGCACTGGGGCCGATGCCAAGAGACGGGCCCAGGCACGGGCACCAGCACAGGCACCACACCACACCTCCCCGGTCTCCGGATCCAGGGCGTAGTGCATGTGGTGCGGGGCCACCACGTCCCCGCACTCCCGCGCCATCTCCTCCGTCAAGAAGTAGTAGTGCGTGGAGAACACCGTGCGGCAGCGGATGCGCTCGGCGATGTGCTTCAGGGTGCTGTAGGCAATGGCGTAGCCATCGAAGGTGCTGGTGCCACGGCCGAGCTCATCCAGAATGACCAGTGAATCTTGTGTGGCGTGGTTCAGGATGGTGGAGGTCTCCTGAGGACGGGGGATGCTTCGAGGGCGGGGGTGGGGGGGGGAGAAGGGGGGGTTACGGAGCCGTGTAGATTGCGGACGGGGGGATGGTGGGGGGGGGGGGGGCAGAACTGCAGAATGGAGAAAAATGGGATTTATCTGCACTTGATATTGGGGGAGGGTCCAGGCAGGCAGACAATGTGCAGTGGTGCCAGTGCTGGCGCAATCATCATTCAAACTGCATGTGTTCGAAAGGATATGCCATGAACAGTTGATATGAAACACAACACATTCATGTGTCACAAAATTTTCTGCATCCAGATCCACAATCAAACACCGAAAGTCTGGCGGTCTTGAAAGACGTTGTCTTTAGGCGCCAGTGCTGGGGAGGGGAGAGGGGGGCCAACGACACAAGGGTTTGTGGACAAAACTAACCCCAAACTTTTTTCTGGTGTAAAAAAATTGATTTTTACGCTGAGGACTTTTGGCGGGGGGTTGAGGGGGAGTGTCCTCCTTCCATGTTCCCACTCAGGCGCAGCTGCAGGCGGTGGGCGTAGAGGATCAAAACGGTCCATCTCGCTGCTACAGAGAAGGAACTGTCTTGGCAGCGTGCCTTTGGTACATGAAGCCGAAGAGATGGCGGCAGTACAGTCATTGCCCATGGACATAGCCACTGTCCCGCTGGAGACCAGCAAGCACAAGGCCCTGGCAGTGGTAAGTTGCCCCCCTGTGTGAATTCGCCGTGCTCACAATAAATAAATAATTAGTAAACGGGGAACTCAAAAAATGGCCCTAAACCCCGAAAATATTGCCCCGCGACCAAAAACATTTTTCCCACTTGTCACAATTTCCTCCTGCAACCCCATTGTTTACGGTGGTGCAAAGGCGTGGAAGGAAAATGTAGTCGACGGTGGCCTACCAGAAAAAGGGCCACAATGCTGAAGTGATGGAATGTATGGTGCTCCCCACGGTATGCGCATTACAAGCCTACCACCGACCCTAAAAAGACTGAATACCGTGGTGATAGGACACTTGGGGAACGCACACGGTCACCCACATCCGCGAAATGCTGCACACTACTACATCAGGAAAATGAACACCTCACCTGAAGTGATATACCTCCTGTGACGTCCAGGGGACTTGAAGAGTTCAACAATTCATTTACAGGGAGGGCAGTAATCGTGCAGTTGGTATTTCCAGGTGTGCACTGGTTTCGGGTTTTGGGAGGCCATCGTCTACCTCCAGTTTATCGAATTTGCAACCCCCCCCCCCCCCCCCGTTCCGGCGAGAAAAACCCAATGTTCCGGCGCAACGTTCCGGCGAGCCGTTTTTTCAGCAAAAGAGGTTCCCGGTGCCCAGGATCTCAGTCCCAGGGCGCAAACACACCTTCCTTTTGGTTGTTCGGTAGTTGGAGTAATGTGGAAACCCAAAGCATCCCTCAATTTGCAAAAAAAAATTTCATCTCTCGGTCTCTATATGGTTCCTGGTCAGCAGTATGTCAGAACCTGCCACTGGTCCAGTGGATATGCACTGGTCTACAGATCTGCAAGCGTAGGTTTAATCCCCTCTACCGGGCTACCGAAGTTTTTTGCACTTTTTGTCACTTGAGTCGTCGCGTTGTCCAGGTTCATCTCGGTGGGTACCAACAGGGGTCTGGTCAAAGAACTTGTTCGGTTTGACAGAACGGACACAGAAATCACAGACATTTCCCTCATCAACGTCAACATCATCTTCCCATCTTCCCATGGAAATCAGTCATGGATGCCCCCTCGGAGCCACAAAAACAACATTTCAACATCTCTGCCAGTGGATGGGCGAACAAAAGTGTTACTGGCAAAGTGGACGACAACGGTTGACAGTAGCAGCAAGCGTTTTCACTGAAAAACATTGAGCCTCCCAGAATCACAACGTTCCGGCAAAACGTTCCGGCACGTTCCGGCAATTCCGGTGACCGGAACGGGGGGGGGTTGCATTTGGTCGAAACTTTGTGGCGGCCTGCCTCCGGGTCCCGCCCACCCTCGATCGTTGCGCCGTTTAGCGCTCTCTCACCCTCCTGCCCTCCGAAACGCTGCCTAACGGAGGTGGAGGGGGTTGGGGGGATGGGAATGGGGTCCGGCCCTGCACGTCAGCCCCGCGCCACGGGGCAGGCACCTCCAACTCCACCATAAAAGTGGACTGCCCGGACATGATGCGGTCCGTGGCCCCAATGCGCGTGAAGATGCGGTCCACCACCGACAGCCGGCACTGGTCCGCGCAGACGTAGCAGCCGAGCTGGGCCATGATGACCGCCACGCACACGGAGCGCATAACGGTGGACTTGCCGCCCATGTTGGGCCCCGTCAGCAGCACCGCCAGGGGGCCCGCGCCGCCGATGCCCACGTCGTTGGGCACCACCGCCGTGACCTTGCTCCCGACGGCCGGGCGGACGCAGGGGTGCCGCACCCCCTGCGCCTCGAACACGGCCCCGCGGGAGGGGTCGGCCTCGCAGAACTGCGGGCGGCACATCGCGTCCTGAACAGACGAACAAAAAGCGTGTGCGCCGGGGGTTTTCCTAACCACCGGAGGGGGGGGGGGGGGGTGCATTAGAAGGGAAGGGGCCTCGGAGGCGGTCCCAGAGGCGGTTAGGCAGGCGGTTGGAGGAAGCGGGTGGGGGCGGTTACTGTCGGTTACAAATGCCTTTGAAGCCGGCACTTGGAGTCAGGGAGACAGTGGCTGGGCATAGGCTGGGCGCCCTGGAAAGGGGAGGGGGGGGTCCCCTCACCCTCTTCCAATGCATCCCTGGGGGTGGGGGGGGGGGCTGATGTGAGAGACCCATCCACCCAGATTTTTGGAAAACAAGAAACCCACCCGTCACTCTGCATGCGGGTGCCGAACGAGAAAGTGCGGCCAATTTTCAGGACCCGTAGGAGCACACCAGGAATTTCCTCAGTGCATGTCCTGCGGGGGGGGTTTCAGGAATTCTGGGTGAGTGGGTGTCCAATCCTCCCTCCCCCCCCCCCCGGCCCCGACGGAGTCGGACATTTTGGGGTGGACAGGTCGGCGCCGAAGGCACGGGAAGAAAAAACCCGCCCTTTGCTGCTTTTGGGTGAGTGGGTGGCGCCTTTGAAGGCGGGGGTGGGGGGTTTGGCGGGGGGGAGGGGGGGGGCGGTACAGTTGCGGCTGCGGCCCCAGGCCAGTGATGGTCGAGCCATGGGCACTGCCATGGGTAGTCATGACCAGTCATTGGAGGCCATGGGCAGAGTCATGGGCCGTCATCGGTAGAGTTGACGGCGAGTCACGGGCAGCCCCCGGGACTGTTTTGGCGAAATCAGGTCCAAAGAGCCAGGGCACGCGGGAGGTATTGCGAATGATGGTTGGTGCCCTGTGGCTTTCTGGGGGTGGACCAGGGCAGCAAGCAATGGACACCAGTCCCAAGGCCATCAAGCCGATGAGGTACGTTGAGGAGCGTGCGCACGCGCTGCTCCTGTCCCTTGGCGTCCCTCCTGCGCCGGCACCGCCATGCGTGTCCCCTGACAGCGAAGTTTGGAGGGCGCTCACGACGGATGACGTGGGAACGTGCGAGACAGGGCCACGGGGCACGTGGGAAAGGGGGGGGGGGGCGGGGGGAGGACCGGGGACGTGAGCCGCAGCCAAGAGTGTCTGAGGGCGGCCCGCGCCACACCCCACAACTTGCCTATGGCCGTCCGTGCTTCGCTGCGCTGTCCCGGGGGGTCAGTGCGCCCCCTCCTCCTCCGACGACGACGACAACGAAGACAGGCCAACCCCAACCCCCACTGCCAGACCGGGCCCCAGCCCCAGCCCCAGCCACCGGCCAAGCCGCAACCAAAGCCCAAGAAAAGCTACGGTGTCCCAAGTGGAGGTCGCAGGGATGGCCAAGCCTGGGCCAAGCCCCCCCGCTGTGGGGGGGGGGGGGGGGGGCACATGTTGAACGCGCACGTGTGCCCTTCAAGGCCTGAGGCTGTAGAGCAACAAAGTCAGACCAAAAGGCTCTTCAGTGACGTTGCCAGAGGCGCCTTTCGCTGGGACAACAGAAGTGCCCCGTGCGCATTGTTCATGAGGGCTCAGTCAGACCAGGCTCTTGCTTAAGGCCCCGCGGGGGGAGGGGGGGCTACCCAGCCCCCGCCCCCCCCCCCCGTGTGACATTCCGTCGGGTTGTTGTTTCTTTACGGGGCCCTGGACAGTCACCCGTTCTTCCCTTCGCATGTTGCGTCGGGTCGCTGCGTTCTGTCGGCCGCTGCGGCCGGTGCTCTTGCTGGTGTCGTTTCCGCGTTCGCGGAGCCCTGTCGGTGGTGTGTTGGGGCTGTGCTGGATGTGGCGGTATGTGCCGTTTGCGTGTCAGCGGCGCCCAGGTTGTTGCCGGGGTCGTTTGACTGTTTTTACTGTCCACACACCTCTGTCCACAGGCCGTCCGTAGCCTGCCTCGCTGTGTTTCTGTGTGCGTGAGGCCCAGGTGCCCTGTTCCTCCACGCGCTGTCCCGGCCGTCCACCATATGTCCTTTTCCCCCTCACAGCTGGTCTGCCCCTGATGGGCTCCCGCTCCTGTTGCGCAAACAGCCCATCTGGGCTGCGGGAGACACCCCCCACCTGATGCCTGTTGAGCAGGGGTTGCCCTGGCACCCGGTAGCGACGGGGCTGGCTGGCCAAACCATCCCCTTTATTGTCGCTGCCTCCCATGCGCACGCTCCCCCATCCGCTCCATTCTGGTTCCCTGTTCCCGCTGTTCTGGTTGCCTCTCCTGCCTTGCTGTGCCCCTCCTCCTTGTCTGCTGTGCTCGCCCTTGTCCCTCTTGGTGTGGCTCCCGCGTTCTGTGTGTCTGTGCTGCTCCTCCCTCTGTCTGGTGGCGCTCCTGGGTGCCCCTGTCGCGCACCCCCTCCTGTCCCACCCGCCTGCCCCCCCCCATACAAGGATTTCACATCTCCGTACGATGTGGACTGTCCCGTGCGCGGTTGGCTGGTCACGGCCCTGTTGCCACCCCCGTGGCGGGCACCTCCCGACGCGCGGGGCGCAGCCCCCGCCCTTGTGGAGTACGTGGGCACCTTGTAGAGGGAGGGCGGGGCGTGTTTGCTGATGGCTCGCTCGGCGTGCACCGCATTTGGTGGTTGGTGCAGTGCGCGCACCTCATGGTTCCCTTGTGTCTTGTTGTGTGTCCTGCTGCCCCTCCCCCCCACATCAGAAAAATTGTCCTCCGGCAAGAAAATGAAATCTATCAAAGGGGCCGGAAATTGGGGGCCGAGTTTAGGTACACAAACTTGTTTTTGGCCTCTGACCCCCCCACCCACCCACCCACCGCCCCGGGGGTGGGGTTCTCCTTCAGCAACAGCCTGATTCCGACGACACATCAGAACTTCCGGTGCAGAATGTGGGGCACATCATTCAAGACCCTCATCACTTCAACCGGACCCCCCACCCTCCCGGGGGGGATCATGGGGGACCTGGAAAGAAACGGCCGCCAGCGAGCGCAGGCAGTCGAGCTCGGCCGCGAGGCGCACGCAGTGGACCCACTCGCGCATGCGCAGGCCGAAGCGGTGCATGATCTCCCGCAGCATCCCCGCCAGCACGTCGTCGATCTTCATCTGCGCGGTCTTGAGCTGCCGGGCCAGCCCCTCGATCTCGTCCGTCCAGAAGCGCTGCACGGACTTGGTCTCGGACATGCGCCGGAACTCGGGAGGCAGGCGGCCCTTGGCATGGCTGAGGGTCGTCTGTGTGATCTCCACCTGCCGGAAGAGGCCGGATGCGGGGCTGCGGGGCTGTGGGGCTGTGGAAGTGTGGGGGTGTGGGGGTGTAGGGCTGTGGGGCTGTGGGAGTGTGGGGGTGTGGGGGTGTAGGGCTGTGGGGCTGTGGGAGTGTGGGGGTGTGGGGGTGTGGGGCTGTGGGGGTGTGGGGGTGTGGGGGTGTGGGGCTGTGGGGCTGTGGGGCTATGGGGCTGTGGAGGTGTGGGGCTGGGGGTGTGGGGGTGTGGGGGTGTGGGGGTGTGGGGGTGTGGGGGTGTGGGGCTGGGGGTGTGGGGCTGGGGGGCTGGGGGGGCTGCGGGGCTGTGGGGCTGGGGGGCTGGGGGGGTGTGGGGGTGTGGGGGTGTGGGGGTGTGGAGGTGTGGGGGTGTGGGGGTGTGGGGGGTGTGGGGCTGTGGGGCTGTGGGGCTGGGGGTGTGGGGCTGTGGGGCTGTGGGGCTGCGGGGCTGTGGGGCTGTGGGGCTATGGGTGTGGGGCTGGGGGGCTGGGGGGGGCTGTAGGGCTGTGGGGCTGGGGGGTGAGGTGAGGTGAGACTCTCCCGGCTCAGAGGCCCACGAAGGCCCGGGATCGGCTCTACCATCAATGTAGTCTGTGGGCGGCCGACAAGGCGGAGGTCAATGGCTGGGTTTTGCGGCCGACAGGGCTATCTCGTCTCTCTCCTTCGGCAACAACACACTGCGCCGTCGGCTCGTCCTCGGCGGCTCGGGTTGCGCTGCCCTAGGTTCACCCTTGCAGCGGTTGCTTTGGCGGCGTTCCTCAGTCCGCAAGGACGAACCCAGGCGCGCGTGGCCACTTGTTGAGGCAGTGGTGTGCCTGCCCCATCCGGATAGCACCTTCCCCAAGGGGAGGGGTCCCTTGGTGGTGGAGGCACCCATGTTGAACTCGGCGGTCTCGTCTGTGCCCATCCGACTCGGTGGGGCTGGGGGGTTGGGGGGGTCTGGGGGTGTGGGGGTGTGGGGGTGTGGAGGTGTGGGGGTGTGGAGGTGTGGGGGTGTGGGGGTGTGGGGCTGTGGGGCTGTGGGGCTGTGGGGGTGTGGGGCTGTGGGGCTGTGGGGCTGTGGGGCTGTGGGGCTGTGGGACTGTTTGGCTGGGGGGAGCTGCGGGGCTGTGGGGGTGAGGGGGTGTGAGGGTGTGGGGCTGTAGGGCTGTAGGGCTGGGGGGCTGGGTGGGGCTGTGGGGCTGTGGCGAAACCAAACGGTATACCAACCACGCCGATGCCTACAAAAGAACCCCATTAACTCTGCACATCTGAGCAACTAACCACAACCAACCGGTGGAACTTCGGCTTGTCGCGAACGCCCCTGCCCGTGACCAGGCCGCCGCCCCATGCTGCCGTGCGTTCAATGCGGTCACTGACCAACAGCAACCGGTTTGATGTTGAAAAGGGGGAACAGAATGCACTCCGCGCGTGCTGGGGTGCTGGGGCGACGCCTGGGGACTGTGCAGGGGTGGGTGCATCAGAAGGGAAGGGGCCTCGGAGGCGGTCCCAGAAGCGGTTAGGCAGGCGGTTGGAGGAGGTTGCCAAAGCGGTTGGGGGTGGTTAACTTCGGTTACATTAAATTACATGTCACAAATTCGGCCATTCAAGCAGGCACTTGCCCTCAGGGAGACAGTGGCCAGGCATAGGCTGGGCGCCCTGGAGGTGGGGGGGGGGGTCCCCTCACCCCCTTCCAATGCATCTCTGGGGCACACCTGATGCGTCTCCTTCCCAATATTGCGGTACAAGATCTTCTCGTCCTGGAAGTGGTCCCGGTATCGCGTCAGGATGTCCCCCAGTGCCCGCTCCACCGCCGCGTGCGCCTTGACCGCCGCGTCGTACTCCGCGCTCACCCCCGCGTTCGGGACGATCAAGCCCTCGGACTGCGCCTTGGCCCGGTCGAAGCTGTTCTCGAAGAACTGCAGCGTCTCGGACACGTCCGGGAACCGCCCGTCCGCCCCGGGCCCGGCGACGGTGCACAGGGCCCGCAGGTACGGGGACTTCAGGTCCGCGGCGAGGGGGGCCATGCGCTCCCAGGCCGACCACATCGCGCGGAATCCCTGGACGGTGCTGAGGAAGAGGGCCACCTGCTTCCGGGAGGCCACGTCCACGTCCACCCAACACACCTGCGGAGGTACGGAGGCCATCACCGCTCGTCGGCGGCAGCAGGGGATGCTTTAGGGTGGATGGAAAGGGGCCGGGGGGGGGGGGGGGCATCGCCTTTTTTTTGGAAGGCAATTATATTGTAAGGCGGAGGTCAGGAGCGTTGGCAAGTAAAGCAACAGCCCAAGAAATGGGTGCTGACACGCAATGAATAATGCCCCGAAAATAAAAAAATCTCGTTGAGCCGTCGGCTGATTTTCCTGGAGCGGGGGTCGGGGGGACTGAGGGTGGAGGAAGGGGGAGTGGGGGGGGGGGGGGGACAATATTGGCAAAAAATGCCACGCCGTACCGTTACCATTACCATTACCGTTGCCATTGCCATTACCATTGCCATTGCCGTTGCCATTACCATTACCATTGCCATTCCCATTGCCATTACCATTGCCATTGCCATTGCCATTGCCATTACCATTGCCATTGCCATTACCATTGCCATTGCCATTGACATTACCCTTGCCATTGCCATTGCCATTGCCATTGCCATTGCCATTACCATTGCCATTCCCATTACCATTACCATTGCCATTACCATTGCCATTACCATTGCCATTACCATTACCCTTGCCATTACCATTGCCATTACCATCACCATCACCATTACCATTACCATTCCCATTGCCATTGCCATTACCATTGCCATTACCATTGCCATTACCATTGCCATTACAATTACCATTGCCATTGCCATTACCATTGCCATTACCATTACCATTGCCATTCCCATTACCATTACCATTGCCATTACCATTGCCATTACCATTGCCATTACCATTACCCTTGCCATTACCATTGCCATTACCATTGCCATTGCCATTGCCATTACCATCACCAATGCCATTACCATTGCCATTACCATTGCCATTGCCATTGCCATGCCATTACCATTACCATTAGAATTGCCATTGTCAATGCCATTACCATTGCCATTACCATTGCCATTGCCATTACCATTACCATTGCCATTGCCATTGCCATTACCATTGCCATTACCATTACCATTGCCATTGCCATTACCATTGCCATTACCATTACCATTGCCATTCCCATTACCATTACCATTGCCATTACCATTGCCATTACCATTGCCATTGCCATTGCCATTGCCATTACCATTGCCATTGCCATGCCATTGCCATTACCATTGCCATTGCCATTACCATTACCATTGCCATTACCATTACCATTACCATTACCATCACCTTCACCATTACCATTACCATTGCCATTGCCATTGCCATTGCCATTGCCATTACCATTGCCATTGCCATTGCCATTGACATTACCCTTGCCATTGCCATTGCCATTGGCATTCCCATTACCATTACCATTGCCATTACCATTGCCATTGCCATTGCCATTACCATTACCATTACCATTACCATTGCCATTACCATCACCATCCCCATTACCATTACCATTCCCATTGCCATTGCCATTACCATTACCATTACCATTGCCATTGCCATTACCATTGCCATTACCATTGCCATTCCCATTGCCATTGCCATTGCCATTACCATTGCCATTGCCATTGCCATTGCCATTACCATTGCCATTGACATTGACATTACCCTTGCCATTGCCATTGCCATTGCCATTGCCATTGCCATTACCATTGCCATTCCCATTACCATTACCATTACCATCACCTTAGCCATTGCCATTGCCATTAGCATTATCCTTGCCATTACCATTGCCATTACCATCACCATCACCATTACCATTACCATTCCCATTACCATTACCATTGCCATTGCCATTGCCATTGCCATTGCCATTACAATTGCCATTGCCATTACCATTACCATTACCATTGCCATTACCATTACCATTGCCATTGCCATGCCATTGCCATTACCATTGCCATTACCATTGCCATTACCATTACCCTTGCCATTACCATTGCCATTGGCATTGCCATTGCCATTACCATTGCCATTACCATTGCCATTACCATTGCCATTACCATTGCCATTGCCATTGCCATGCCATTACCATTACCATTACCATTACCATTGCCATTGCCATTACCATTATCCTTGCCATTACCATTGCCATTACCATCACCATCACCATTACCATTACCATTCCCATTACCATTACCATTGCCATTGCCGTTGCCATTGCCATTGCCATTACAATTGCCATTGCCATTACCATTACCATTACCATTGCCATTACCATTACCATTGCCATTGCCATGCCATTGCCATTACCATTGCCATTACCATTGCCATTACCATTACCCTTGCCATTACCATTGCCATTGGCATTGCCATTGCCATTACCATTGCCATTACCATTGCCATTACCATTGCCATTACCATTGCCATTGCCATTGCCATGCCATTACCATTACCATTACCATTACCATTGCCATTGCCATTACCATTGCCATTACCATTACCATTGCCATTGCCATGCCATTGCCATTACCATTGCCATTACCATTACCATTACCATCACCTTCACCATTACCATTACCATTGCCATTGCCATTGCCATTGCCATTACCATTGCCATTGCCATTACCATTGCCATTGCCATTGCCATTGCCATTGCCATTACCATTGCCATTGCCATTACCATTACCATTGCCATTGCCATGCCATTGCCATTACCAGTTGCCATTGCCATCACCATTGCCATTACCATCACCTTCATCATTACCATTACCATTGCCATTGCTATCACCATTACCATTCCCATTACCATTACCATTGCCATTACCATTACCGTTACCATTGCCATTACCATTGCCATTGCCATTGCCATAACCATTGCCATTGCCATTGCCATTCCCATTGCCATGCCATTGCCATTGCCATTGCCATTGCCATTACCATTACCATTACCATCACCTTCACCATTACCAGTATCGTTGCCATTGCCATTGCCATTGCCATTACCATTGCCATTGCCATTACCATTACCATTGCCATTACCATTACCATTACCATTACCATTGCAATTACCAGTACCATTGCCATTGCCATTGCCATTGCCATTGCCATTCCCATTACCATTGCCATTCCCATTGCCATTCCCATTGCCATTGCCATTGCCATTACCATTGCCATTGCCATTGCCATTGCCATTACCATTGCCATTGACATTGACATTACCCTTGCCATTGCCATTGCCATTGCCATTGCCATTGCCATTACCATTGCCATTCCCATTACCATTACCATTACCATCACCTTAGCCATTGCCATTGCCATTAGCATTACCCTTGCCATTACCATTGCCATTACCATCACCATCACCATTACCATTACCATTCCCATTACCATTACCATTGCCATTGCCATTGCCATTGCCATTGCCATTACAATTGCCATTGCCATTACCATTACCATTACCATTGCCATTACCATTACCATTGCCATGCCATTGCCATTACCATTGCCATTACCATTGCCATTACCATTACCCTTGCCATTACCATTGCCATTGGCATTGCCATTGCCATTACCATTGCCATTACCATTGCCATTACCATTGCCATTACCATTGCCATTGCCATTGCCATGCCATTACCATTACCATTACCATTACCATTGCCATTGCCATTACCATTGCCATTACCATTACCATTGCCATTGCCATGCCATTGCCATTACCATTGCCATTACCATTACCATTACCATCACCTTCACCATTACCATTACCATTGCCATTGCCATTGCCATTGCCATTACCATTGCCATTGCCATTACCATTGCCATTGCCATTGCCATTGCCATTGCCATTACCATTGCCATTGCCATTACCATTACCATTGCCATTGCCATGCCATTGCCATTACCAGTTGCCATTGCCATCACCATTGCCATTACCATCACCTTCATCATTACCATTACCATTGCCATTGCTATCACCATTACCATTCCCATTACCATTACCATTGCCATTACCATTACCGTTACCATTGCCATTACCATTGCCATTGCCATTGCCATAACCATTGCCATTGCCATTGCCATTCCCATTGCCATGCCATTGCCATTGCCATTGCCATTGCCATTACCATTACCATTACCATCACCTTCACCATTACCAGTATCGTTGCCATTGCCATTGCCATTGCCATTACCATTGCCATTGCCATTACCATTACCATTGCCATTACCATTACCATTACCATTACCATTGCAATTACCAGTACCATTGCCATTGCCATTGCCATTGCCATTGCCATTCCCATTACCATTGCCATTGCCATTGCCATTGCCATTACCATTACCCTTGCCTTGCCATTACCATTACCATTGCCATTGCCATTGCCATTACCATCACCATTACCATTGCCATTGCCATTGCCATTGCCATTACCATTGCCATTACCATTACCATTATGAGTCATCACCAGCACCATTGAGATTACCATTACCATTACCATTACCATTGACATTACCATCACCATTGCCGTTGCCATTGCCATTGCCATTACCATTACCATTACCATTGCCCACGGGGGGGCGACCACAACCGGTCCTGATGCGACATACCCCCCAGCTATCTGTCAAAACTCGGGGGGGGTGGGGGGGGGGGGGGGGGGGGCAGAGTTGGGGGGGTGTCTGGCCGGGGGTCGGGGGGGGGTCTGGCCGGGAGTCGGGGGGGGTCCGGCTGGGGGTCGGGGGGGGGGTCCTACCAGGGGTCTGGGGGGGGGACCTGCCGGGGGTCGGGGGGGGGTCTGGCCGGGGGTCAGGGGGGCGTCGGATGGGGTGAAGGGGGGGGATTAGGGTTGGGGTTGGGGTTAAGGTAAGGGTTAAGGTTAGCCCTAGGGTTAGGGTTAGCCCTAGGGTTAGGGTCACCGAGCTGGTGGAACCAGTCTTGGTTTTATAACCCTTTTTAGTGTCTAGGGTGGACCTACCAGGTTTAGCAGCAGCAGCAGCAAGCAGCAGCAAGCAGCAGCAAGCAGCAAGCAAGCAGCAGCACGCGCGAAATGGGGAAAAATCAGATTTCCGTCGTGGTGCTTCAGATTCGGGTGAAATTTTGGTGGATGATACCTATGGGTGTGAAGTACAATCACACAAAGTTTGAGCAAGAAACTCAACGGTGGCGGCCGGGAACGGGATTCGCAAGTGGCGGACCTCAGTTTCAGAAACTGCAGTTTAGGGCCAAAAACAGCCATTTTTGGGCCAAAAATGCCCTGGAACACATTCAAAACGGCCAAACGAAGGGAAACGGTGGGTACACTCCACGTGCCGCTTGACTTCCCCGTGTCAACGAGCTCTTTGCGGCCCTCTAACTCCATGATATGTCCCGAAAACGGCCCAAAAAGGCCCCCGAAAGCTCCAAATGCCGACAGCCACAAACCAAGAATAGGCCATATCTTTGGCTACATGGCTCAAATGCGATTCCCAGGGCACCTACTCCACCGCAACCCCCCACTTTTTGTGGTTTCCACCCCTCAGAA